>CABFOV010001728.1:0-62952 GCA_902141375.1 Timema poppense | reverse complement strand
ACGAACTTATTTATACACCACTGAACTAGAATATTGCAACATGTACACTCAATAGAGAAAGGGGGGAGGTACGAACTTATTTATACACCACTGTACTAGAATATTGCAACATGTACACTCGATGGGAGGGTTGGGAATGGACGAACTTATTTATACTCACGGAGCTTGAAAAAAAAAATTATTTCCCACTCTCCCTGCACGCAAATATGGGTACATTTCCTCTCAATTCTACCTTCAAACATTCTGCTCAATTAGTGTGATCAAATATGGATAGTACGGACATGTTGGAAAAAAAACTATTGCATTAATTATTTTACCAAATAAAATCTTTAGATTTTTAAAATTGGAAGTAAGGATACATGATGAAACAATTCATTTCTTCAATGTGACTCAAACTAGGAAACTTAGTTTTAATTAAATTGATATTATTTTAGGGGCAGTTAAAATAGCATACCAGTGTAAGGAGCTAGTGGATAGGGGAGAAAGTCCTTTTGGACAACCAATCCAGGCATTCAAATGAACCTAGAGATGCAATTTAACCTGATATTCGCACCAACGTGATTAGATTGTTATTGCACTAAATTGTAACAATAATACAATACATCAAAGTGGAAGTCATTTTATTGTTCACGTTTCATACTTATTGTCGTTTAAAACCTTAAATATAGAGGCATATTTTATGATTCAAGGTACAATCTAATTTTGATAGAAAGGGAACTTTTTTGGCACTTATAAAAGTTAATAAACCAATTTTAGTTTATTTGCATGCAAAGTTTTGTGATCTGCAGCTGTCACTTTTAGTAAATATTATCAATTTCTAAAAGTTAACAAAGAATAATACAGCTAAAATGTTGTCAATGATGGTTATTTATTTTATTTTTCATTTTTTGTTTTTTTAACGTTTCTTCCTACCAAAAGCCTACGCTTTACATATTGTTTGTAATAAATGGCAACACATTAGGTTGTATACTCCAATTATATTTATGAATGGAAATATCTTTACAACTAGAAAAATATACTAGATTTACTTTCTGTATAATACATCTAATAATGTGAGCTGTATCTGCCGCTATTGATATATGTTATCAATATTGACCTTAACAATATGTTTGTATTTTCTGAAAGGTGCGCTAAGAATGTATTTCAGTGTTTTGAGTGTGTACACTATGTTTGAATAGTTTTGATTCTACCAGTTTACTAATAAACTTCTCTTATCTTTACAGGCCAAGCTATTGGAATCTTCTCATGCTTGGCTCGGCGCCTCCACATCGTCCATCGCCGGTAAGTGAATGCTGGTGCAAATATCTACGCAATAAAACTCCTATACATTTTACATAGTATAAAAAAAAACGTTGTTTTGTCAAACTATCTTGTGTAGTTGATGTTGTGTTGCATTATAATTAACCTTTAATGCCTTTACTTTTACTATAGTAAAAATTGTTTTTTGTAATATCAATTTACTAACCATAAAATTTAAATCCCTTTGTTTGTTACTGTCCTTAACATAGTTTTGACAAAGTCCTGGCTATGAGGCATTAAATGTTATTGAATGAAACTAGGTCTAGACATTGACCAGAAGGACTCACATTTCCTCAATTCAAATATACCTTGATTTTGGTAGGTCTTTCCTTAAAGGCCTTTATCCTACCAAAATACTGGTATACAATAGGTTTCTGGTACAAAATACCAAAACGGGCCTGCTACTGAAATAAGGGTATATAAATATAATCTCTTTGTTCTGAAGTGGTCTTCTGGTATATTAATTAATTTGATAGTAATTGTTATGAAAAGAAAACAGTATTTTTATTTTTACAACAAATATTGAAATTGTCAAAATTCCAGCAAATAGGGCACCTGTAATATATATAGTTTTCGAACTTTGGGGTTCAGGCGTTCACCCTACTATTTAATAAAAATTAATGTGGTTTTATGTAACACAAATATATTGCCCGCTAATACTACAATTAATAAATATCACCTTTATATTTGGGGAAAATATCATCCTGTAAATTCTTTTGAAGAATTTATTACCGAATTAAATATTTAAAAGATGATCAACTGACTCTTTGGGGAATGTGTGAAATAAATTGAGTCTAAAAGATATGAAGAATAAGACAGAGAACTGGATACTGAGATAATTAGCACCCCTGAAATGGTACAGTCTAATAGAGAAGAAACATTATTGATGCAGCCGAAGAAACAAGAAACTCTCTGCCCATGCTAGATGTTGACGAAGTATGTTTCTGGCAGGCTTTCCATGGATGCGCTTGCATGTGATCCCTTAGCTTGGATGTGAACTCGATATTTTATGCATGTTTGTTAAAATTTACCTGGCGAAACTAACCTTTTTTTTTTAGCGGTATCGATTTTCAAAAGTTTATTTTCATTGCCCCTCATTGCCTCTTTTTTTTAATTTTTAAAGTGTATTAATGGGGGGATGGAAAGAGATGCTAGTTAAAGGTAAAAACCTTCTGGGCCAAAATAAATATAATCTTACATCAGCAGATACATTTAGTTAAATATCTGCTTATTTATTTTCTGAGTTCTTGAATATCTGGGATTAGCATTGCAAAATTTGAACAGGACACAGTGTACATGACAAACTATTCAAGATTATTATCTATAAAAAAATGAAACTAAACAGATATACTGAAGCATAATTTGATTGATCACGGGCAAAAATATTTTTTGTTATAAAAACTGTATATATATATATATTGGAGGGTGTGTGCATTTACGCTCTATAACAGGTCTCCACTGCTATCAATATATTATATTTTCAAATTTATTCTATAAAATGAAAACCATTTAAGGTGAGGTGAAAAGGAACTTGAGTTAAGGTCCATATGTCTTAAACTTTGTATAACAAAAAATATTTTTGGCCAAAATCAATCAAATGTTGCTTCAGTGTATATGTTTAGTTTAATTTTATATATATCTTAGTTTTATAAAAGTTTGATGCTTTTAACTTGGTTTACTTTTTTCTCCAAACATTCGTCTTTGTTGGGGATTTGATGCACCTACAAATATGCACCCTTCCTACCCCTACCATACCCTTCTTGACCTTAATCCATTCTTTCAAAAACTATCCCTACAGCACCTGGTTCAAAGTGCTACTCTGCTAGCACCCAAGAGTCGATACATAATTTACTCTCCTCTCATCCATTAAATAAAAAATGTAACTATTCTTATCGTTTAAACAAATTTTACTAGACATTGAAAAAATTATGCATTTCATAATCTTGAAATCTGTGTCATCAAATATATGCTTTCCATCGCTTACAAAATATAGTTATTACTTATTAGTAATTGCCAGCCCAATTAGATAATATTTTCATGGATTTTTGTAAAATATTACCCAGTTAGTCTGTTAAACTCATGAGCTGCTTAATCCAAGGGATAGGTATTGGGAGAGTATTTAAGAGTAACTGCACCAATATTAGTATATGGGTTGGAACAACAACTTTTTTAATAACATACGGGCAACCATTCCCAGTTAAATTGGCTTTGAATCCAATTTCCAGCAACCAAATTCAAATACATTGTAAGACTTAATGCAGCCATAATTAGTTCAGGTAATTTAACTTTTTTAAAACCTTAATAGATTTATTCAATAAAAATTAACACTCCCTTTCCATTAAATCGTCTCACAAAGCCTTGAGCCGCCGCTGATAGTCTTGACCTTATTTCAAAGCCCATTTGGTTTCTGTACGACAGTTTCAATGTTTATTTCCTCGCACTTACACTTCTATGAACCAAGGACCACACTTGTGACCGCATGCATGGAAAGCCCCCACAAATACAGAGAAGAAGAAAATTAATTGGATCCAGAACACAAAATGTTGGCTGCCTTTAAGTATATAAAGTAACACTCACCATCGGCCAAGATGCGCAACATTCCTTCTGGCGAACATCAAAGCTTTGGCCATCATCCCAAGTTGTGCTTCTTTGTGCATTCATCGACTTCTTCACATCGCCCATCAAAACAGAAGAATGTTTTTCCCTTTGGTTTTGGTTTTTTGTTTTCTTTTGTATGGATTTTTTTTAAATTATTTTTTTAGATTATTTTTTTAAATTCATTTATTTAATTGTGTGTCCTGGTTTTTGTTTATTAATTAAAAAAGCTTGTTTTTCCTCAGTTTTTTACTTTGGTGTTTTAGAGCAGTAGTTTTAGTGTTTGTTTTGTTTTATATTTCTATAGGACACCCCGCACTCCTGAAACTGAAAGCCCCCACATGGACACAGTCTCAACTGCAGGAAGCCATTCAAGCGGTGGTCACACAGAAGATGCGATTCACCCAGGCATCGACCCGTTATGGCATTCCTAAGGGCACCCTCTATGATAACATTCTCGGCAAAACTAAGCGTATGGTAGTGTTGGAGGAGGCAGGCCTGACACCTAACGAGGAAAATGCCGTCCTAGATTTTTGCTGTCAAATCTCGTTACAGCCGTACAACCGCAGGACAAAAAAGTCTCTCGGTGCGGTGCTAGGGTTTGTCGAGAGACTGAGGAGGGTTCGAGACCCGCAGTTTCAGTTCACCGGTCTGGCCGGCTTTCGCTGGTGGTGGGCGTTCTGTAAGAAGCACAGCATCGTTTCGCTGTTCTTTGAGAGGAATGATGAGCCTATGATTAAAATTGAGAACTCGTCATATTCTAAAGCTCAGTAGAGAAACCATCCCGGTTGCATGCTATGTGTTGAGTAGCTTTGCTTCAGTTAATGTTTCCTAATACCTATGCAATGTAGAATTTTTTTTTGTATTATTATTTTTATTATTTGTTTTACCTTTCCTCCATTGGTATAATATAGATTTGGCTTGTTTGTGTGTGAATGTTTTTGTTTTTACTCTTCGTTATTTTATGAAATACCTCAACTAATACATGTGTGCATGTAGAATTACATACAAAAATGTTTGTTTGTTAAGAATATGTGCATTTTTTTTATGATATTCTTGAAAACATATATAAATAAACTGTTAAGTATATGTTAAAGGTGTTTTCAAATGTGTTTTTCTTTGTGTGTTAGGTTTTAAAGATTTTTAAAGTTAAAACAGAAGAAGCCTTGTGAGCTTTTTGAACTGTGTCCATTTATAACCGTATGACTTGGACTGAAATTGTGTGCCTTAATGGATTATTGAGTTTCCCGAGATTTTATGCAAGTTTTGTGTCTATAATGAGATATGTGAATATTAATTAAGGTGACTGATTATTGCCTCAGAACTAAAACAAGTTGCTCAACACATTAGGTTAATTAGAAACTAATAATATTATCATTTAGGCAACAATCTAGAAATATTCAGAGCATTTCTACAGTGGGGAATAAATCAAAATATCTGTAATGATATTGACTAAAGTATGGTATGTAATTAACTAGAGTACAATTGGTAATTATCGTGGCAGTTTGTAATTTGTATTTATAAAAATGTTATAACCAATATGCCTCAATTTACATTTTTCATTGTTAGTTTAAATTTGGTCACAATTACAAACAAAATGTTTGAAGGAATAATCTTTTTGGCAATATACTTTTCTCATAGCTGTTGTATATTTTGGTTTTCTTCAGCTGCATTGTGTCACATTCTTGGATATCGTTTAATTGAGCTTTTAATTAACCAAGAATAACACTTTTGACAAACACAGACATTTTCACTATAAAAAGTGCCCAATCAATTGTTTTATAAATAAATATCCAAAACTAAATTTAGGAATTGCATAATATTATCATGGTTTTTAAATGAAAATATGTATACAGTATTATCTACATATGTATTTTACTAATATATATATATATATATATATACACCTCCACAAAATGTATTGGTAAAATGTTAGAGAAATTTATGCACAGGTCTTGCGTAGCTCATGTGTGCAAATATTGCTACAGGAACGAGGACTTTAATAACATACTTCACATGCTAATCAGTTGGCTGGTCACCTAACTACCACCGGGACTGGATTTAGTGAATATCGGTTATATGAGTTTTTTCTTTATTTATTTCAGGAATTTAAAACACACTTTCTAAACCAACTGATTATATCAGCACACGACTTATAGACTTAATTAAATCTAGAACAGATATAACATCCATTCCCCAGTCATTATTAAGTCATCACTGCAAAAGTGAAAAATCACATTTCAGTATTGATAGATTTTTGGGCCATACCAGTAATCGAACCCGAGACAGATAGACACTATTGACTGATTTAAGGTGTCAGACTAGATTAACTCAATCTTAAATTTACTTGCAACATCCCAAATTGTGAACACTTGTTTTGGCACATTTTCTCTTGACTTGCAGTTTCATGTTAATTAGGGGGCATATTCATGCAGTCACATTCATTAGAATTTTTAGTAAAACTACCCGCATCGTTGGTTGCATGGTCTAATTCGTCACTCTCGCATTGAACTAGATTTCTGGTGGGAGGGAGATCGAGGTTTGAATCTTGATTGGGTGTACTAAAACTGTTTTTTCAATACACATGCGTGTACACTTCCTCTAAACTTCCACCTTATTCATCTCTAATCCATTAGCATAAGTAAAGTTTACTTATAACCTGACAGGGTACTTTTTTTTAATCACCCCATTTTAATATCTGTTCAGTCTGTATGCATATATAATAATTACTCTCATTGGGTTGGGATGAGGAAGGAAGCATTTTAGAGGTAATCTACCCGCATTTGCATGGAAGGAGAGTGGAAAATGATGTAGGAAATCCACCCTCAGTAGACCTGACCTGATCGGATTCAAACCTTGATCTTCCCATCAATAGCAGGCCAGTCTAACATGGGAATAACACCTTAGGCCATTCAGCCACTGAAGCGGGTATGGGAAGCGTATTAAGACGTGGGGGATAGGGGAGATTTAGTAAAACTATAGTAGTGTTGATAGGTTGATGATCCATATATTTCAAGGTAGGGATGAGATCAGTACACATCTTTTCACAATGCACCAAGTTGCGTAATAATAATAATTACTGAGAAGTAAATGATCCATCTGACTGGTTTCTTTGAAGATTGTGATCAAATGAAATGTTCTTCGTTAAGAATACCACTCTCCTGCTGGGTAAGTCATGTGATGTATCATGACCTGTTGGTAATTTTTAATCGAGGTTATTTGCCTGTTCTTTCTTAAAAAGAACTCCAGCCAGACACAAGAAAAGATGGGTGAAACATTTTTGAAGATGGAACAAGCATATAACCTAAACCATGGAGTGAAGAAGAAGGAAATGATATGGAAAACTTAAAATTCCTTTCAAGACAATTTCTGGATATGAAGTTTCTGTTGAAATGAAAATTCAAGAATGAAATACCTAAATATATTAAATTACTTTTATTTCATGTAGTTCAAGTTTTCGGTAGTTCAGGGTGGTCCTAGTCTCTTTAAATTCTGATAAATTAGACTTTACCATATAGTTTATTTGAAAGTAAAATTTAATATATTAATTCCTAGACGATTCTCTTGTTCCTTCCTGTAGTGACCTTTATAGCCATTGTGAGTAGGGCTGTGGAGTTGGTACGTCAAACTTTCAACTCCAAATCCTCTATTTTCTTACTGCCCAACTCGGACTCCTTCAGAAATGTCTAAAGTGTATTAATTATTTTCTAATACAAAATGTACCATAGTAAAATTCTCCAATACAGATTACTCCAGTGTGAAGCTTCTTTGGCATTGGGAATTTATATTTGAATAAATTTGTCAATCAAATTATAAATAATTAATAAAAAAGTATAATATTAAAATTATACAACTACCATATATGACTATAGTACTATAAGTTTTTATTTTGAATCTGGATTTGGAGTCGGTACGACTCCACAACCCTAGTTGTGTGAAGGAGGGAAGGCCATTTTAAACAAAAGTGATGACAACTTATTGGTGGTTAATGCACAAAGAAAAGAGAAAAAAAGTGGTATATATGAAGTGTTTTATGCATAGAATGCAAGCTGTAAACTTTGTCTACAAAATTAAAAGTGAAAATTTTAAAAAATGTATCAAACATGAGTTTGCTAGTAAACTCCATGTCTAGATAAACTGCACTAAAAAAAGATTATTTTTTTATGAAGTTTACAAATCAGCTTTTAGATGTTTAATAACGCAAGGATCAGCTATCTGAGGGTGTACTGATGGCATGCACAACTTTATTAATTTTCTACAGCTTAGGAGGGAAGACTTTATGGCTGTAGTGATAACTCGTAAGAGACTGGTTAAAGTGTACATTAGGCCTACAGGAAATCAAAAGCTAAATCTCAAGATTAATTAGCAATGGCCAATAAACTATACATAGTGTTACCTATCTGATGTCTTGGATGTGGATTATTAGACAATTTTATTGGATGGCATACCTGCCTGCTGTAGCCACCATTGTGAAAGTTTCGGTATTCAGGATGTTAAAAAAAAGTTCAGTACTTTTGGATATTGTAGTACTTATTAAAATGAGTTTAAAAAATCTTAGTAAACTTAGGTCTGCAAACAAACTGACATATATACAGAGTTTGTCGTTCAGTAATAACAAAAATTAGGATAAATAAATGGTACGGAACTCTGCATGGATTTTCTTGCTCTAGTGTTGAAAATGGAGATATTTACTCAAAACTCGTAATATATGTGAAATGAAATAATATACACTAGCAAACCCAAGGATAAATAGCACTATGTTTATGTACAACTTTTTTTTAGTCCTGGTTTTAAATTCTATAATTTTATTTTTAAAGAATTAATGTCCTCATTTGTATGTTTGGACCGATAAAAAAGATCAATGTTGGGTCCACAAGGGTCAACACCTCGTATAAAAATTTCAACTTCCGGTTAAAATTTTCGACATTTTATTAGGTGTTGCAAATCTTCATGCCATTGCATTGCTATTACATTCCTCATTTATAAATGTTGACCAATAAGAAATGTAAATATTGACTATTGAGTCTAAAATGAAGGAGATAGATCATTGTTGTACAAACATTTCTCCTAAGAGCTTTAAGGAAAAACAACATAATCTTTTCGAGACTAACTTATATTTAATTACTCTATGGCATTGGAGAATTATTGCATTAAAACTTTAGTATCTCTTTACAACCAAAGCTCACAAAATTGTGTTAATATATTTGGCAATATTTCAGAAACTGTTGGATTTATAAAAATATATTTCAAATAAAAGTTTTTTATTTTTAATAGTATTACAATTTTGCAATGATAAGTTATTTAGTATCTCAAATAGTTCCGGAGATACGGAAGTTTCTGCTCCTGTAAAGTACCTTAAAATTAATTTTCATGGTAAAATGAAAAAAGCCAGTTTATTTATAATCTTAATCAACACTTAGATACAATTTTAATCAAAATTGTTAGAATCAATTTTGAGAAAATTGATTTTTCCTTTTTTCACCCTTTCTTAAACTACTCTTAATTTTAAATTTAAACATACACACACAGACAAACGTCATTGCAAAGATCACATTTTAGGGTTTGGGGGGGTCTTGAGACGTTGACATCCATCAACATTTCAGGTTAGATTTTCTTTGCCGGTCGCAATACTTTCACCTTTTGTGTTCAAAAGGTTAAAAAAATATATATATTTACGTATAGCTTGAAAGTTATTAGTTTTATAAAAATATGCTTCTTATAAAATTATTTGTATTATAAAGAGACCTACATATTTGTAATGATAAGTAATTTCATATCTCAAATAGTTTAGGAGATATTATAAAAAAAGATAATTTACGCATCAGACCAGAGCCCTTAAAGTCATTTTGCCGAAATATTGAGAGAATTCATTTTGTTTAGAATATTTGTAAATGTTTAGAAATTAAATTTAATCAAAATAGTTCAATCCGATTTTGAGAAAATCCACTTTTTCTCTTTTTGCCCTTCAGTAAACTACCCTTAATTTTAGGGTTAGATATCCAATTACAAAAACCTCTTGAGGCAACCCTATGAAAACTTTATGAATCAAGTTTTAGGCCAATTGATAAAATAATTTAGGCTTTAGTTGGAGGTACAGACAGACAGACAGACAGACAGATGGAAAGTCAAACACCACTTTTTTGGATTCAAGAGGTCATGAAACGTCAAGTTTCATCAAAATCTTGAGTTGGATTTTTTTGATGATCAGAATACTTTGTCTACCTGTGAGATAGTGAGAAAGTAAAAATGAAATGTAAATTTGTTTTATGAGGCACACATTTAATATTTACCCTTAGAAATGCTGTTCTACATGTTGCCCTTCTATTTCCACACAAATTTAACATATTCAATTCATACTGTAGCATACTTTTAAAAACAATTGGCTTCATTCGAATAATCTGACAACTGATTTCAACTCACTTTTGTGATTCTGTTAAATAATTTATTGAACACAAATGCACTTAACTTTTTAAGATTCCCCATCCATACAAAAAAGTCCAAAGGATCAATGTCAGGGGTCCTGGTGGATGATATTTGGGAGTGGGGGGGCATATGACTGGATCTCCTTTATCTATCCTTGCTTTTATCTCTGAATGAGTTGGTTTGAGATCTTAGATTTACTAAGATTTTTTTAATCATTTTAATGAGTACTACAAGATTCTAAAGTTATGAACCCCTTTTTATAAACAACCTGTATATTCATTATATTCATCCTAGGTTATGTTTGGTGAAACTACGGCATGTGTGCCAAATTGTCCTGGGAGATTATTTTATTGGCATGTGAGATTCATTATTGCCCCAAGTGTGTGGTTTTTGGTGGGTATTTTTTTACCCGAAGGGCCTTATTGATCTATGAATGTATAGCCTATGATCATCATTACTTCCAAATAATTTTGTGAGTGTAAAATTTGTAAAATTAATTCAGAAGTGTTGCCTAAATAATTTTCCTGGAAATTATTTTAACTATTATGTTGGTCCTGTCCATAAGAGTAGTAATCTATTTGTGAACATAAAAAAAATGGTTTTATACTTCTGTAACATTTTTAACAATAGCTTCCTTATTTATACCTATAGGGTAGTGTATTATAAATCATTTTATGAGGAAAGTAAAGTTCTTGAAATGCACCTAGAAGCAATGAGCGCTAGTGTTGTTACCGGGCGAAGGCAAGCTAGGATTGACAGGACTGTACAAGGGGCTATCACAATTTTCTTTGGTAAATGCCTTTTTTGTTTTATGCCTACATTAACATTCCTCATGCATGAAATAATTAGGTAAAAACTAATTGACAGGTGTGCAGTTTAATTTAAAAATAAAGATCCTGCCAACACTTGAAAGATTGGCCAGGAAAGTCCTTGTTGATTATTCCATTGTCAAACAGTTACTTAATCTTTACCGTACCTCTGACACACAATGATGTAATTTACATGGGCTTGTGGGTATCTCCACACTGTACGATGCCACCCTGAGCCCCCTCCCCGCCATCATTGGATTCCTCCCATTGAATATCAAACCTACCTTTTAAAACCAACACACAGACATTCAGCCAGTACATTATTGTATGTGTGGTCGGGCAAATGGATGGTGAAGGGAAGTGAACAGTTTACCAGTATAGGCCTGTTGATACCGGATTGCCTTGGTAATAACCCACAAAATACTAATATTTATATACTAAACAGAGGCAGTATATAGAAATTATAAAACAGAAAGATGTGATTCTCATTTGCATTAAATTTATTTTCTCTTAGTATATTAAAATGGTAAATAAATTCAAGATAAAACTTTTTTTGCATGAATTTTATAACTAATTGCTTAATTGGTGATAACACAAGATCTAGCAGACATTATACCAGGAAGAATATACACTAATGTCACCATAAATATCAATCAATAATTCATATTTATATTACACCAATACCATATTTACTTCAAAAATTAAAATCACTAGCGAGAGCATATATTTATTACGAAATATATTTATGACACCAGTTTGGAATGTATTATGTTACACAATAATTGACGCACCTGGAAGGAATATTTTAATACTGTTAGAAAATATCTGCCACAATAAAATATAAATATTTACTAGCCTCTTTTTAAAAATTCACAAATAAACATTAATTATGTTGTCATTAGATTGTATTAGTTATTTAGATATTTTAAATATTCATGAAAATTATTATTTTAAACAATTGAGATAAATGTTTATGTTCTATCTTTGATTTTTAATTTTATCTTTAGTATTATAATGTATTAAAAAATACATTACTATTAAGTAAAAATATTTTGAAAATAAGTATTTTATTTGAGAAAAACATCCAATGGTGATATCATCATTGGAGTGTCTTTTCTCGCTAGTTATAAGGTTAAGGTTAGTGAAAACATTGTTCCTAAAGCTAGAAAGCTTTGACACTTTTTTTAATTATTATTGCCTTGAGATTTATTGGAAATGTTTAGTGTACATTTTGAAAACAATCATTGGACGGACACACACACACACACACACACACACAGATAGGTGATTGCTTTGAATAATTAATTTAGCCATTATGTGTTTCTCTCTTGATTCTCTTGTATAATAAATATAGATGTCAAGCTACTCGATTATAAATCTTATGTATGGAAGTTGAATAATCATAATTTTACCATCCAACTTAGATCTGGACACTATTGTTCTATTAGTCGTTGTTAAGGTTGGTTGATTCCTGGTAGAGGTGTGCGATTACACTGGATATCAATTGAGATTTTTAACTAAAATTAATTAATCACAGTTTTAAACAAGCTAATCTGGCTCTGCACAGCAGTCTAATTTGATAGTTTTTGATGATATTGTGAAAATTGACTTAAACCCTCACTTTACGCAGCAGTGCTCCACCAACTTTAGCGACCCTGACTTTCAAGCCATGACCAACACTTTTTCTAGCCCTCCATTATTTTTTTAGCCTTGCCTAGACAAGCACAGATTTTCATTGGTTTGCTTTTAATTCAGATAAATATGCACCTGTTGGGCGCATATACTAAATGCCAATTTTATCTAGCCTGGTTTGTCTGTGACATGGTCAGGGTTCAAGTCTCAACCCTATGTACTGAGTGGGGTTTTTTCCTTAAAATGGTTTCCCATGCTCTCTTTTCAAATGTGGATACATTTTTAAAAGT
Source organism: Timema poppense (assembly GCA_902141375.1). Classification (NCBI taxonomy): domain Eukaryota; kingdom Metazoa; phylum Arthropoda; class Insecta; order Phasmatodea; family Timematidae; genus Timema; species Timema poppense. The sequence goes on along the minus strand of CABFOV010001728.1, from coordinate 49,904 downwards.
TCTGACTTCCTAATTAATACTTACCCCAATAGTGTAATTAAACATATATCACCCCTCCTCCCTGGACATGTAAAAAAAGCTAAACATCAAATACTAGTACATTTCCGAGTCTTTCTTATCAACCAGCCCCACGGTCACCCGCCTAATGTTGGTGCATTTATTTAAATTCATCTAATATATTATGCTATCTTAGGTTAAAGAGTTTAATTGATATCTACTCTTTTTCACTAAAATCTGTTAATTAAAATACATCTCTACATCCCATCGAGAGTTAAACATGTACCTCTGTTAATCCTCTTTCTTTGCTTGATTCCACTATGATGCAGTTTATAAGATTGGGTCACAGTGTAACTATTTAAGTTAATATATATACCTTGCTTGGTTCCACAATGGTTCAGCTTATAAAGAAATATGAGATCATAGTGTAATAAGTCAAGGTAAGATTGTCACCTTTCAGGATAAACCAAGTATGTAACCCTCTTTGCAGATATCATCTGTTAGGCCAGTGTATTAAGGTTGTTGCATGCGAGAAAACTGAGATGTGTTGCAGACTTTTATAAATTCCAAATTATTTATGAAGTGGTTTGATATTTTAAAAATTGTTTTCACCAAAATGTAGGTGAAAGTTCAAATAAGCTAGAAAATTTAGATTTTAAGTTTAATTTTTTTTTTTTTTAAGTGTGATAGTTTACATAAAATCTTTTAAAATGTTCTGTTTTAACCCTATCAAAACATGACTTAAGAAAGCTATAATTAGGTTTCTAACCTTTTACTTTACTTTCATGAGTACAAATTTTTGTGTAAAGCGTCGTCGAATTTTTTTAAAACTTTAAACTCAAAATTTTAGTTTTTTAACTGGTCATAAACCTGCCTATAATTATTATCGCATACATTTAGTTTAAATCGATATTAAAAAAATTATCAAACAACTTCTTAAAGAATGCAGTATTTCTAAAAAATCAGCAGCATGTCTCAATAATCTCCCAGGTTGGGGATGTAGAGAACGCAGGAAGAGGTAAGTGTTTTGCAGTCTTTAAATCAAAACTTTTTTGGTCAATCAAAATCGAATATTGCTTCAGTACATAATAGTTTAATTTTCTTCACATTGCTACCTCAACAGTTCTTGAATATCTTTCAAGGGTGTCCTGAAATTTAATGATATATTTTGCTCTTCATTTAAAAAATGTGTCATCTGATCTCTAATATGCTCACGACAAATATTCACCAGCTGTTTATTTCACCATGTGAAGGAAATTAGACTTTATGTTTGAACTAAGGCAATATTAATTTTGCTCTCAAAAAAAGTTTTGCTGTAAAGACCTGCAAACACTGGCCTTTTCTCGCATTCCCTACACCCCTACCTAAGTTCTATTTTAACAATGGGGTTGAGCATTGCTGCATGTAAAGATACAGGATTCTATTTAATATCCACATAGTCTTCAAAACTATATAATTTGTGTTGTAGAGTATGTTTCCTAGAAATATAGTCTTACACATACTACTATTTGTTTTTATGTTTTAAACTCGTGTTAAACATTCTTAATTTCATTAACATCATTGAACTTTGATTAGACTGAAAAGTGGACATAATTATGATAATAATAATACTTTTAGATAATACATAATTTTAATATACTAATTATTGGATATTATAAATGAAAATTTATCATATTTTAGATATAAAATTGTTCAATCAATTGCAGTTATGTGTATATTTTAATAGTAACAGTTGAGATTAAGCACATTTGTATATTTTACTTGGTATAAATATTTGAGTATGACTAAAGATCACTTGAAAATAATGTTATACATTAGAAGCATACACCCAGCTCTCTATATTTTGTATTGTGTTTGTCTCATTGCGTTAATATTAACAAATACTATGACAATACTTTCATTAACAATGTTTAGTGTGTCAAATATTATGTGAAGACTGTTGCCAATTCTTTTAGTTAAAATAAATAGTAGTTTAGATATTTTTTTTTATATTTAAAAAATTATTTAACCAAGAAATGTTATGCTGAAATAATATTAGTGTACATAATATGGATTGATAGTAACATTAGAATAATGTATGTATAGGACATTTGTATATGCTCTGAATATTTCTGCCTCTTTATATACTCACTTGAAAGGGTTATATAGAGTTTTTATCGTTAGTTTTATCAATGCACTACTTTGTCGCAAAGGTATTTGTGCAAGCTTTGTCAAATATTAAGGCCTGAATTTGTCCCAGTGATCTTTCTGGTGAAAAATCTTAATTTTTGAAATGTTTTAAGACCACAAATACCTATATTAAGCTAGGAATTACAAGTTTATATATTTAAAACATCATCACATGGACGATTTTATGCACTATTACTGAGATATATATAATATGTTTGCATTTAATTTAAATTAAACAAATTATATGATTAACTAAATGTGCTTACACAGTCTAAAAATTGATTCAGTATTCAAAAATTGAGCTGTTAAGGTGTCTTAAGAATCTTATACATGGTTAGTTACGTAGCCCCATGACTTCTTTGGTGCTGACTGACAGCTCACAGCTCACAGCTGATGGCTTTGAAAAGTTACCAGACCAAATTGCGTATTCCTATGCCGAGCCATATGATCTGCAAAAAACATGTGTTTAGCAGCTGTCACTTCTGACGGTCAACATTTAGGTATACACCTAAATGTTGTTTACTGTCAGAAGTCAGCTGTGAGCTGTCAGTCAGCACGAAAGAAGTCACGGGGCTACTGTACATATGTTCATTTACATTGGTGATTGGTGGCCTCAGGAGCTGGGCAAGCAGTTTTGTGTGTGGGGTTGGGGGGTAAAAATCTTCCAGGGCTTGGTTTTATCTTTAGGGTTTAAATGTTTTATTTAAATAATTTTAGTAGAATAAAATGTATTTAACTATCATGTTGAATACGTTGAAATATATTTTCTTATCCATTACTGTTTCCAGCATGTGGCCAGGACCTGTTTTTTTTTTATTCAAGTCATATATTTTCCACTACCAGCTGGCTAGGCCTGTCTTAGCTTTATAGGTCTTATAATCTAACTTAAGATGGACACGCACAACATCCAGTCCCCGGCCGTTAATTTATTATTATGAAAGGGTAAACCCACATTTCACCAATGATAAGTTTTTTGACCATGCCTGGAATTGAACACAGGACCTTAGCTCAGGAGGCAGACACGCTACCGGCTGAACTAAGGTGTCGGATTGACTACAATAATTTATGCTTGATTAAAATAATCATGGCACAGAGATTAAAAAAAATACTTAAGAATAATGTGAGTCAAGATCCTTTAGAGCAATCCTGAACACATGACCTACATGAACATTGACATTGACCAAGAGCATTTGGCCGAAATACTTCGCGGCAGTTCAAATTTGGTTTATTTTTCCTTTACAGACACGCCTGCACCTTACCTTCTCCCTCTCTTTTTTTTGTCTCTCGTGTTATTTGAATGCCTTAGAAGCAAGTTTGAGATAGCTGCTAGTGGTTCCTCGTAGCGGGGACATGACGCACAGTCACGCTTGACAAATACCAAGCTCAAACAAAGAGACTGCCAAAATTATCAAATTTATTAGGTTTGCGATTTAAAATATATTTGTAAATATAAAATAATGTTTTATTTTGTTTAAAGTGAGCAAGCAATGTTTTCAAAGCTTATATGGACCAACCATGCGCCTGTACAATTATCAAACAGCCTATATCTCACCATATAATTTTAAATATTACATCAATTGCTTCAGTGGCCGCATGATCTAAGGCATAACTCGCAATAGACTAAACCGCCGATGATATAGACTATTAATTAGGAGTGTTCCTACCTTTGAACAGACATTATATGTGTATAATCCTTTTAAAGCCACAGACTTAAGGTGGGTATGTAGGAAACAAAAGGCCATTATTTTGCTATTTTATATATAGCAAAACTTTTTGGCCAAAATAAAAAAAATATTGCTTCAGTACATACATAGTTTAGTTTTCTTCACATTGTGACATCAACAGTTGTTGAATATCTGTCATGAGCGAAGTGACATTAGATGGCCAACCTTTTTAAATTAAGAGAAAAAGTTGTCATTAAATTATATGACACCCTCGACAGATAGTCAAGAACTGTTGATGTCACCATGATAAGAAAATTAAACTCTATGAATGTACTGAAACAATATTTGGTTTATTTTGACCAGAAAAAGTTTTAATATAAAAATTACAAAAACACTGGCATTTTCTCTGTCAACCACACCTAACTTTGTAATGATTATTAGGGGACTTCACAACTTATTCCTAAAATCAAAATCAGTTTTTAGAAAGTGTAAATACATATTATTAATAGCTATATTGAATTTATTTTTAATTTTTAATAATTTTCTCAGTGTCTTATCACAGTAATATTGCATTTGTATATATAGTTTATCAAGTATTGTGTTGAGTATAATTGCTACAGTTCACATTATCTTAGAGTTAATTCTTTTAATTTGATATTTATTAAAATTTATTGGTGTTTTGAAATCATGTTCTCGCTTGTTATTTTGACTTATTTTGGTGAAGTTAACTATGTTTAATATTAACTAAAATGTATTTTAGCTATGTTCCCCCATGACATGTTTATTAAGATTTTTTTTTTTTTTACAAAATAGTTCTGTATTGTTATAAGTGATTCACTCTCAACAAAAGTAAATTATTAGCTTCGACCTCATTCCAAAGTTAATAATTCAACATTGAATTTTTTTTATTAAAGTTCTGTTGTGAGATTAATTACAATTCCGTTAATAAAATAATTGATAATAAACATAACCAATTTTAGATATTTTTACTTCTTAAAATCCTTCAAGAGCAGTGTTTCTCAAACTTTTCCCAGTCAGTATCAGACCACTTGATAAGCGTTCGATATACACGCGGACCACCTAACATATTATACTACCTACCTGTCACTTGTCAAAACAGAATATTTCTAACTAAAGTGTTTATCAAGTAGTAAACACAGCATATTTATATAACTTTGTTTCATATACACATTTTACTGTCCTATTTTCATTGGAAAATCCTTATCTGACAGGTAGAACTGATACTAAATCCACTTTCAAACGATACATACTGTCACTTTTGATATATATATAAATTTAAAAATCAATAGCCCTTGTGCACCTCGAAGCCAAAATTTTAAAATTTGGATTAGATATTTTTTAATTAATAAAAACTTGTTTGAAATAAATTAAATAAATATATTTTTTCAATCCATTTCGTGGTAACCCAGGGCATCGCCGTTTATTTCTACTAGTTATTAATAAAACAACACTAATAATGTAGTAAATTTTATATGACTGTCATCTCTATGAAAAGTTGACAGGTCAACTATACTTTGTTCCACAAGATCAAACGGAGCTAGTCTGTCAACATTGCACACTTTTGATATTTCTCACTTTTTACTTTCTAATAAAGAGAAAATATATTGTAACTGAAAAATTTCAACCTCGAGAGTATGATGAATCCTTATGTTTTATGTGCCCCATAGCCCAAAAAATATTATTTCGGTCTTTGGGGTGTTGTTTTGATTTGGATTTAAGCCCTTGAATAAAGAATAGTTTAATGTTAGGTAATTTTCACAAATTGACATAGCGGTTTTGTTTAAAATGGTTATCGAGGAAGTATTTACATGTTAGCATAATAAAGATAATTTTATAATAGATTACTTATTTTTGAAAACTTAGTCTCAAACTCTTATAGCATATTTGAGAGAGAAAATACAATTGAGCCATACCGTTTCATTTTCCTGTGGTCTAATGTACAGACCACCTATCACACCACCATGAACCACCAGGGGTCTGCTGACAACAGTTTAAGAATCACTGTTCTAGAGTAGTTGATAAATATATTTTAAGTAAATCCAGTCGACTTACTTTGTTCTACGGCTCTGAACAGAAGAAAGAATGATTAAATTATCAAATCAAAAACGGGTAAGGTATCTCAAAATTAGTGTTGGAGCCAATAGTATATGAGTCTCACTTTTACTAACAAACTTTGGTTGAAAAATTAATTAGATCAATAATTTCTATACCAACAGTGATGTGATCATCGATAGAAACATAAATGTTTAGTCACTTAAACTGTTACATAAATTCATAATTATAAATCAAAAATCATTAAATCAAATTGGTAGCTACTAGCATTTTCCCAGAAATATCAATACATTGGGCAAGATGATAAGTCATTCGTACAAAATCATAATTAAAATTTGAAAAAATTTCATAAGAGAATTTTTGTAAAAAAAACTGAAAGAGGGTATTTTTAGTTCATAAGGGTCCCAGAAAAACTATCAATATTAAAATGAAAATATTGTGTTTATCTTGTTAGTTTGCTAGAACTGATTTTAAATGGCAGCCAGACTTTTTTTTATGTGTGTTCATATAAACCTAGCATCACACTCTTTTTCTCAGCTACATTTTACTTAGTTCTTAAGCTCATTTCAGTAAATAAATTTCAAGGAAAATGGTTTAAAATAAAAGTATGTAATTTAAACATACATAACATCTTTTTACTATACAACTATTTAACTATAAACACATAATTGTCAAATTTTGTCCTTAAGGGTCAGCAATACTAGACTCATGACATCCCCTAATATGTTAATTATAGTCCAACTCTCATAACATCTGACGGGTAGAAAAGTTACTAAATTTACTTTACACTTATTTATGTCAAGTCATGTGGTCTTCAAATGTCACTCTTGATATAATTATATTATCATTATCTATAAATTAACAATAATATAATAAATTGCTATTTTTATTTATGGTCTAAATCAATGTTTGTATTTTCTAAAAGGCCTTTTCCTGTTGTTATTATTATTATTAACATCACGTCTTACTACCTGTTCGGGTTATACGCAAGCTAATGTGTAATGGTATGGTGATTGTGAGATGAAATAGAGGACCTACAGTTTAACGTGGGGGGATCCGAACCACGGTGGAGGCCTGGCATTCCCCACATTCACAAGTTGTGATTAATACACGATTTGTCAGAGGTGAAGGGAGGGTTTGGCAATCAGATAAATCTATGTTGGCCTTTTCTATTAAAATTGGACTATATCTTAGCGAGAGAAAAATCAAAGAAAACGATGCTAGTTCTTCTTTAAATTTCCAGAATTAGCTACAGTTAAATAAAATACTATTTGATGTTTATATATATCATATTGTGCCATTTTTAACTATTAGTGTAGAAGTGAGCTTTGAAATGTCTTTAATATTATAATCTTTTGTTGAGCAGCTTATTTAATATTTTCATTCTAATAAACTGGTAGAAAAATTACCCAAAAATGTTTATTTGAAAACATACATTTGTCAATCTTCACAGACAAAACAAATATCAAAAATAATTTTCTTGAACATCCTTAAACCTCTAATTGTATACATTTAAACTATTTCTTCAAATAATTGTTTGAAGAAATGGTTACTTTATCAATAGCCATATATATATAAAAAGGTGTTCAATATGTTTTCAAGTAGTCTTTTTTACAACTTTTGAATGTGAGTTCATCGATTTGACTCCACCATTGAGGTCTTCAATTATATTTGATAGTTGCAGTGATGTCATCTCCTTGATGAACTAGTTGTATAGTAAATGGTCACGTTTGAAAAACAAACACATACATATAAATTATTATCCATACAAAATAACCGAAATCAAGATTGAAGGCATGGACATGCTATTTATTAAAAATATGAAGATAGATAAATCTTTGGTTATGGATCCACTAGTAAGGCTTTATTTCCTATCTTAAAAACAGAAGTTAAAACATTTTTGTTTGCAGATTACATGAACGTCCTTATATCAGGTAAATTTATTTATTGTTCATGCATTTCATATGGCTAAAGTACCCTTTATCTGAAGTAATTGTCAGGGTGGCCACCCAAACTATATAATAAAATTATACCGTGAAATTCTGTTTTCCTGGTATAATAATAATTTTTCCCTGATTTCCATAAGGCTTTTTGTCGGATTATGAGAATTTGTACCAATGAGTGTTATCTTCCCAATGCCTAGTTTAGTATATTATTGTAGTCCTACACAATTAATACCCTACTACCTCAATTATGTTTTAAAACACTTTAATTACTTCAAGATGAGTCTCTATTAAAAACAAATTTCTTAAATCTCCAATTAGGAGACTGACATGAGCCACTGGGCATAGGGAGAATTTAATTTGTTGGGGATTTCAAAATCGTTAATTTATGACATGATGTTAAGATTTACTATTAAACTTTAAACAATAAGAACATTGTTATTTTATATCGTAGTGTTGGAACTTTATATGTTTAAGAGGGGAGGGGGAAACAATTAATGAAGAAGTGTTTTAAGGCTTTTTCTAATCTCTTCCCAGTTAATGTTAGAAAATTGGATACTCCTAGAAACTATTTATAGTGGTCCTTGTATGTAGTTTTTTTTTAAATCATACTCATTTAAAGTTTATTGAAAATGGTGTGCCCTCCACTCTCCTCTTGCCGAATTTTTTTGAAGTGGTACTTCCCTGGCAAATTTTTTAAAAGTGAATGCCTATGTAAGTTATTTTAAGTCTAATAAGAGGCTCTCTTTAAGTTTAGTATTAAAAATTCTTGGGGGTGGAGGTTTAACCCCATAATTTCCCCCTCTCCCTATGCCCATGATGAGTCACTAAAGGACCCTTCCCTTCTTCCTAAAAAAAAATCGCTGTATAATATGGAATTATTCCACTTATGTGCTCAGCCATGAGTAAATGTTATTTCACACTGGCATCCACGGTTGGATGTTTTGTGGAAATCGCTTTCCAGCTTATCAAATGGGGAAATTCACACTTACGTCCACAGTGTCTACAAAACGGCCGAGGTTTCCACAGTACGGATGTTTTCAGATCACTCTCCGAGCGATCTGCAGGGCATCCACGTGGACGTTTTGGACTGAAAATGTGCAGTGGTGTTTTGAAGAGCACTACAGTATAGCAACTCAAGTTTGTAGGCATCAAAAATGTCTACGGACGTTGGTTGCAGTGTAAATTGGCACATACATGGACATTTATTTCGTCCACGGTTACCTTGGATGCTGGTGTGAAATGGCCTTAAACAGTAGACAAGTTTAACAGTCATATATTATAGATGTGTTACTTCCAGTGGCGGTGGAACTTTATTCATTTAGGGAAAAAGCTTTTTTTTTAAACTGTCCCCCAAGTAAATGTCTAAAAAAGGATTGTTATATAAGCTAATTTCCTTAAAATTATACCCCTCAAAAACCTATTTGGAATAGTCTTCCCAGGATTTTTTTTTAAATTATAAGGCCCCTGAAACTCGTTAGAGCAGTCTACACCTGCAAATATTTTGAAAATTAAATTTCTCTAAAAGCTATTTGGATTGTCCTCTCAACAAATTTAAAAAAATTTGATACCTTTAAGTTATTAGTGGTCTTCGCCTGAAATATTTTTCAAAATTCAATATCTCTGGAAGCCATTTGAGTTTTGGGTAAGGCTTTCGCTCATTTTCTTATTCGAAAATTTGTATCGGGAGGAGAGGGGTAGTGCAAATTATTTCCAGTGGGCGAGTGGCAATCCCGCCCAGTTCCACCAACACCGATGGCAACACAAAACTTTATTTATTTATTTATTTTTAATCCATCACGACATTTAGAGGGTAGTTCGAGACTTAAATCCACTTATATATTTTTGTCTACATCATCTATTATACAATATCCAATTTTTAAACAATAATTAAATTATGTAACTTGCATTTAATCTAACGGTCCTTATAATCCTACTATATAGATTTTGTCCTACTAGATGGTCCGCAACGGGTATTTTACGCCCCTGGTACTCTCCACCACTGACTGTCCCGCTGACCTCTGGCTCAAATAGTCCCTAGAGTTGGCGAAAGCACCAGCGGTGGTCTGGGGAGGCGCCCTATCGGAGATTTTGCTCCATCTACTTCCAACCTAAACCACCACCTGTATGGACCTAAAACTAACTTAACCTAATTTACACGTTTTTTCCTCTCGGCGGCTGCAAGGTCTTCTGACTATGACAAGATTCTGGTAGATATAGCTAAAAGTGACGGTTACAGATCACACAACTTGACGTTTTAAATATATTGATACCTGCTTTGGTGGCTGGCTGCATAGTCTAAGGTGTCACACTCGTGTTAGACTAGACTGCATATGACAGGGAGATCAGGGTTTGAATCTCGGTCGGCTTTCCTGATAGTAGTTTTTCCAAAATGGTTTTCCACTCGCTTAACACACAAATGCAGGTAAACTAAAACCTGGACAGGTAGTAAGGCATGATGCTTATATAAATAGTTTTAGTAGGTGTTGTAGTTGTCAAAAAATTGTCTTTCCATCTGAATGATAGTACGTTTGCATGCTGGTCACCATATTATGAATTAGACCAGCTATTGTGACAGCCGTGTCAATGTCAAAAGTGTTAATTAGAGTGATTTTTTATGAAAATTTAATACCAATTCGAGCTAAGGAAAATGTATGCAGCTTAGTTTGGACACATCTTTGGATCAAGGCTCTTAATATTTTTAAATTCCACCCAACAAACTGCAATCACATCTCCTGCGGGTTCCCCCCTCTTCTTCCCACCCCAAAGCTCAATATTCAAGCGTAATTCTAGGTTTTCCTGGTTTTATCGATGAGTGGCTACCCTGACTTCAATAAAACACTCTGTAAAGGCAGATTTTTAATGGAGACCCACAACTCTTGACAGTAACATATTATTTTATTTAAAATGAAATTGTTGGTTAGTGTTATTGTTTGTCATGTCTGTTACATTATATTCATAAACAACAAAGAAATCACTTTTTTTTTAGTAAATCAGTTATATTAATACATTTTGGTCTTTTTAAATAAAAAAATTGAAGACATGGTCTTTGTATTGTATTCAAAATAGTTTTTTGATATTTTCATGAGGATTTGAGCATCCCAACAATAATTTAAATAAACGTTTTTGCTGTTTAACTGTCCGAAATTGTACCAGTGGATATGTTTAGTTTAAATTTCTACATACAAAAATTCCAACAGTTATTTTATTCATCATGAGCATCGCTGAATTTGAACAGGATATTATATATTCATTTATGAAGTCTGTTCAAATGCTGCAAAGCTCATGTCAATTACATTTAAAAAAAGGTTATAATTTTTATTTAACAAAAAATTGTCAATGTTTGATGAGATGTGTAGTGCTATTGTTATTAATTTTTCACATCTTGGGGTATTATGTATTAGTGTGTTGGCACTTCCGGGGATGGGTAAGATACATGCTTTCATAAAATAATAAATGAGTAATCTTTTAAAACTAGCACTATCCTAACTATTTTTTGGTAATAATTTTATGGTAATAATTTTATTGTAATAACAATCATACAGGTGGAATCTCATTCCATTTTCCAGAGGTATCACCCTAATAATACATCAAAGCACAAACCTTTAGGACCAACATTGTAGTGTGTACATCATATGTTACACATAGTTCTGCTACAATTATTTCTACTTTATTCTTGACACACATCACCCGAGATTGCAAGTGTTCTATGTCCAATTTTCCACTTTTGTGTAAAAGAGCATTAAAGTTTGACCTTGTGTATAAAACCAATGTTACTAGAAGACAACTCGAATTTGTATCATCTTAAGTAACTATATAGTAGTCTCAATTTCACAGCAGGTGTATCATATGCATTCTAAATAAATGTAAACACCAAGTATCTCAAATTTAACACTTTTGGACATAGAACACATGCATTCTCGGGTGACGACATGTTAATACACATGTTTTTTACAGTGACTTCAACAAAAATTTCTAATTCTTATTGTATTTTACTTTGTCTAGCATAATTGAGTGTTAGATGTTTTTAAATATGATATTAAACTAGCTTATAAACCTTTGTTGTCGATTTAGTAAAGTTATCTAGCAACTCTGGACTATCTAAACCAATGTTTTTCAACTGATGTGCCGCAGCACACTGGGGTGTGCCACGAAGTGTCAGCAGGTGTGTCATGCTCTAATTTGGGGGAAGATCAAAAAGATGCTAGAAAAAATTATAGGAATAAAAATATTTTTAAACTACATAATATATATAACTTTTTACCATTTCTTAGAACTATTTCTTTTATCTGCGTGTCTCATTACATGTTAAGGTTAAACACATATAGATTTGTTTTGCATGTTTCATGCTACCTTCCAGAAGGTTTTCAGTTACACTAAACCTATTTTTATTGATTAGAAGCTAACAGGTGGTTTTCTTTTTAAGATAAAACTATCACCTTTCTATCCAGCGGCGACAGTGTGAACATAATTCCTCTTTTTCTGTGTCTCTTTCAACGTGCATAGTAATTACTCCCGTGTTGAATCTGCTTGAATAATTAAATACATGTATTCAATTTATCTCGTGTATTAAAACCTTTAGGTTAAGGAATAAAAAACGCTGTGAAATTATTTTTAAGGCACTATTTCACAAGTTTATAAATATATGTATACTCATCTTTATTAGAGTAGTGTTGTGAAAGCATCCCCCAAATAAAGGGAATGTTTTTTGTATTAGGCGGTAGAAAAATAAATAATACTAACCGGGGCCCCATGTTTCTTCTAGCAGACAGCTACCAGTACCAACTGCAGTCCATGTGGCAGAAGTGCTGGAACACCAACCAAAGCCTGGTTCACAACCTGCGGTTTAGGGAGCGGGGTCCCCTCAAATCTTGGCGGCCGGAAACCATGGCGGAGGCCATATTCTCGGTGCTGAAGGAAGGTCTCTCGCTGTCTCAAGCTGCTCGCAAGTACGACATCCCCTACCCCACCTTCGTGCTGTACGCTAACAGGGTGCACAACATGCTGGGGCCGTCCGCTGACGGTGGCGCAGGTACTTGACTTATTTGCTTACACACACCAATTCGTAAATGTTGGGGGGCTGACAACTCAAAAGAACAATTGTCAAAATGTCACTTATCATTCCACTATGACTGTGTTTACTACACTCAGGCCATCAAATTGTTTTTAAAACATGTGGGGGAAGGGGGGAGAATTTTTTTTGTACGATTTTGTATGGGTGTTTAAAGCTTTAACAAATAAGACTTGTCTTCGCAAAAACATCAGCTTTGACTTGGCTTTGAAAACAATTTGTGCTTTGGTGATCATGAAACTTGGTCAATAACAATATTAACGACCTTAATACTCAGTTATGTTCATTAATCTACATAATGAGCTCTTATGTAAACTATGAATTAAAATTTATGTGAAATGTGAAATAATCCTAAGTAATCAAATTGCATGTTGATTTAAATCCACTTTGGATGATGCAACAGATGTGACTGTCGATGAAGAGATCAGGTTTGGTTTCCCTTTTGGGTGTATCTAGAGCGGTTTTCAATCTCCCTCCACACAAACATGAGTACACTTCTTCTAAATTCAACCTTACTCCTCCCTAAATACACTAGAGTAATTAAAACATAGGCATATAACTTGAATGGGTAGTAAGATTTGGTGCAATTGTGCAATAAACGATATTCTCAATGAGTTTATTGTCTAAATTTATACAAATAAGCCCAATATATACACATATATTTTTCCCCAGCATACAACAATTCCTAAAAGAATATTTACACTTTGACTTTGCTATAAGAATATTTAATATATTTGATACTGATTTGCTTTGAATTGAAAAGGTGGACCTCGCAAACCCCTAATTTTTTTTCTATGCCAAGATTAATTAATTTTTTTACATATTATACTTATAACAAGAATTTGCAATAAAAGACAAAACCTGTTTCTTCCTTCTACATCCTCCAACCCCCCCCCCTCTCCCCCCTCCTCCATTTCTCCCTCTTCTCAAACAGTTGGAGGGTGGGGAAAGGTGATTTAACAGACCTGACTTTCCTAAATATACATTTTTTATTTGTTGTCTGTCTCTGCGTCTCAGTACCTTTTCGTATATGAACTAACTATGCTAATGTCTTAGGTTGGAGGAAGTTTGAATTTAGAGGCAGTTTACTCAGCCCTTAATTATCTTGTTTAAAAAAGTTTTTAAATAGTTTTAATTTGCTTTCTAGAATTATAAATATCCCAGTTATGTCAATTTTTTTAAAGACTGTATGGCCCGAATGCAACAAGATTAATCAAAACAGAAGGTATAGCAAAGTAGAAGGTGGGCTGAGTTGCAGTAAAGTAAATAGCAAATCAACTCATCTTCTACTCAGTTCCATCTTTTGTTTCGATCAGCATCATTCTTGCACTTGGGCCTATATAATTAATTATAAGTCTTGAGTTGGACAGTTTCAAAGTTTTGTTTGTTTTTAAATTAAAATAAATAAATTTCAAGAATTCAACTTGAGTGCACTAAAATTGGACATGTAAATAGTTAAATTATAATATTATAGTATTTATAGATGGTCCCAACATGTTATTGATTTTATAATTATGTCCTTGGCTATGGTCAATAGTGTCCAGCCGAAGGTTTTTTTTTTTGCCGAAGCCAAACTTCGTTTTAGTTTTCCCCTTCGGCCGAAGCCGAAGAAATCACATATATTGTGAAAAATCCCTATTTTTAAGTTTAATGTAATTTCTGTTGCAGTTCAAATTTAAGATCATGTTTATTTAAATAACATGTCACATTTTTTACTGTTGATAGAATAAAGCAGAATACATTTTCAAAATAGTAATACAAAATAATATAAATACAAAATAAGAGTATGACACAAATATCAATCACTTCTTCCTCTTTATAGTTGGCTTTGAAAAAGTGACTAAAATATTTTATATTGCCATCCAGTCCCATACAATTAATATTAATCATTTCTCTTTTATGTATACAATAATTAATTACATTAGCCATGGTTTGAGGGGAAAGTTCTTAATGAGTCTGATATAAACACTAGACTATAGTAAACACAAACCATGTGTCACCATTACTGACTACTGACTAGTCTACCGACTGGGCGTCTAAATCCAACATGCATTGACTTGTCATGTGACCGCTCCCGCATTGCACCCATGAGCGTACATTAGGTAAGGTAAGTTAAATGAACCTTTGGTCTAATTTTGGCTGAAGCTGATTATTTGGCCGAAGGTAGTCGAAGTTGGATGTTCGGTCAGACACTAATGGTCAAGATAATTTAGGCACTTTTTCTTCAAACAGTAAGACTTTGTCTGAATCCCAGTGGACTTGAAACTTAGTCCATGTAATGCAAAAGCAGGCTAAATATGTTACAATTGCTCACTATAAATGCATTTCCAGGCTCTAATACCTCTGCTTATGTGTTAAGCATGTTTAAAACACATATTATAAAATAAGTAATCACAAATATACTTTTATTTAACAAAAGGTTTTTTTCATTTACATTAAATATCGCCAATAATTCACACCTGGATGCAAGAAATGATCTTGTGATCTTTGGCTTAATGCGCCAATGCTCCACCACTGAGATTTTAAAACAGAGTCAGTGTTGGACTTGTGATGTGAAATAATCGGGTCATAGAGCTATAATTTAATCACAGCCACAGGTGCATCTAGAGTCGACTCGTTTTTGCTGTCCTTACACAATTAAATTGTACAAGGTTGTTGATATACTTGAAGGTACAGAATATTTTAGAATAGCAAATTTTTGCTTAGAGACTCTTCCAAGCCTATCAAGATGTTTCTAAGGGGCCATCCATAAGCCATGTAGTGCTCTTGAAAGGGGGACAGGGGTGAGCTTTGATGTATCTATAGTGCTACATTGGATAAGGAGGAGTATATCACATTGTAACATAACACGGATATTAAACTTAAATTCTAATGTCGAAAACAGTAATATTACTATTCCTGCTTTAAAATAATTTATATTTGGAATTTAAAATGAATTTTCACTCCCTTTTTTAGTGTCACAAAATTTTCCTCTCTTAAATAGTGACATTCACTCTTGATGTGAAAAGTTGTGTAACATAGGTTGGGGGATGGAGCATTCATACGAAAATGTTAATAAAACTCATTACTATGTATGGCTTATGGATGACCCCCTAAGCCCTCTTTATTGGTTTAACATCGTCCTCTTTACCCCATTGTTAATATCATGTTAGTAACCCACTTCTGATGTTGACAGATCTGCGTCCCAAGGGCCGAGGACGACCACAGCGGATCCTGTTAGGCTCCTGGCCAGAGGACCATATCCGAGGGGTGATCCGGGCAGTCGTATTTCGAGACCCGCAGCACATCAAGGAGGAACCCCACATGGGCTACCCGCGCCTTTCAGTAAGTCGACACCTGGGGCTGTTTATTACTGACCCTCAAATACACAAGTTCTTGAAACAAGCTTACAAAAATAAATATCTTGTTTAACATAACTAAATGAATAAATTCTTATTTAAATTGGGTTAAAAGTTTGACAATAACAACAATAATTTTAATATTGGTATCATATTTAAAATGTGCCCTTAATTTGCCCTGAAAGGTAGTAAACTTACCTTGTGTGGTTCCACTGGTTTCTAAGATAGGAGCTTAGTGTAATACGTCAAAGTAAGACTGCTACCTGGTTTGGTTCCACTATAGCGCAAGCTTATAAGACAGGGCCATTGCGTAGTCAGTCAAAGTAAGGCTGCTTCCTTCCACGGTGGACAGAGTTTACATTATGCAGTCTACTCTCTTTTTGTGATTTAGCTAAGAAGGAACATTTTTGACATTAAATAAAGTTACTAGGACATTTTTTTCATGTATGCTATTTCCAGATTTGTTACGTTTGATAATTAGTTGCCAGCAAAAGAAGTTTGTAATTTTTAAATGTTCCTTACGAACAAAATACCACCATAACTTTATAATTTAATTACATTTTAAAATTGTCATGAACTTTAAATTTATTAATTTATTCATTAAAATCAAACATTTCCAAATTAAAAAAAAAAATGATATAGTACACACTTCACATTTTGTTTTGGCATGTAGACTCTATTTTTTTTTTAATGAAACACGTCATTTAACTAACTTGTTTGTAAAGCTACCTAACATTTTTGTACATTATATGCTTGTGTTAGGATGTGTGTCACTTGGTAAAAATACTTTTTCTGGGTTGAAGTCTTGAATTTATTATTTTTGATCCAATTCAAACATTCACCAACATTCACTCAATGTTTTTTGGTATATTTTTCCGCCAAAAATCTCTTGCTACTCCCTATCTGGGTTATTTGCATATTTGCATTAATGGAGACTGCCTATCTACTCTAGTTGTCAGTGTCCCTGGTTACAGATCCAGAGGTCCTGAATTATATTCCCTGTGCGTTTATACTTTTCTTTAAAGCAGTTGGTCTGAAATGAAGACAACTCATCCTTGTTGGGACAAAAAATTAGGAGTTACTTTAATGGAAAAGTAGCAGCTTCAGTTTAGAAAACTGAGATTATGGGCCAGAGGGTTTGTTATGCTGACCACATGACACCCTTTATCCGCTGACACTATGAAGCTTTTTTTCTTTATTTTCTCTAGGGTTGGACATTTTGAGGTAGAATTGATATTAAGTGTTGTGGGAAAGGGCAATTAAATATTATTTAGGGAAAAAAAAACTTGGTACACCCGGCTGAGAATTGAACTCCAATCCCTCATCACTGGCATTTCAATCTATTACAAGAATACCATAGGATTTGAGGATTCGATCATCCCGTTTCCAATACATGCATGCACACACACACACACACACACATATGTAGAAAATAAACCTCTTATGTATATTATTACTTATATTTTATAAAGTTTTATCCACTAGTTATCAGTCTACACTCTACCGGTCCTTTTTTTCTAATCATTCTTAAGGTGGGGTGTTTTTACAGCTTTTATAGAAAAACATTTTTTGGACAAAGTAAAATAAGATATTGTTTCAGTACAAACTTAAAGCTAAAGTTTTTTCACAAGGGTGAATATGCATAGGGTTTAAAATGACAAACTTTTTAATTCGAGAGAAAAAGTTGTCATTACATTCTAAGACACACTTGACAGATATCCAATAACTATTTATATCACCATATGAAGAAAATTAAATTTTATGTTTCTTCCAAAGTATTGGTTGATTAATTTTGACAAAGAAAAAAATTCTGCTTTAACAAGTCCAAAAACACTGACCTTTTCTCGCATCACCCTAAATTTCCAACTTTTCCTGCTTTTGCTCATCTGATGGCATTGCTTTGTCATTTCTCCCAGATCATGTTCATTCCTGTTGATATAATTCATTATTTGCAATAAAGTCCATACAATACTTTGGTTCGGTGTCCATGCATGGAGTAACCATATCATGGCTGGTGGTATCGATAACAAAAATTAAAACGCATTATTTCATATTTACACTTATACAGGGTGTAAATATGTATCATACCTGATTTGTTGGTGAACCTGATCTTACTACAGATTTTCGTTGGCGATTACAAATATGTATTTATTCTTAAGTTTTTAAAATGGTACCTGTACACAGGAAACAAACCCAGGACCCTTGGCTAAGCACGCTAATTAGTTATCCAGGAATCGTCTCTTGCTCGGGGCCATTCGTCATTCGTAGCTTAAGGCGGAGTCTGTGAATGATCCGAAGCCATCCGATGATTCCTGGATATCTAAGTGGTAGAGCATTGGTACACTAAACCAATGGTCTCTGATTTGATTCCCATATCTAGGTGTCATATTTCAAATTTACAGATATGATATTTGACACAACTTTATCCATAGCTTAACGATCATATACATCTTGTAAGTTTATCTAGTCGTACAATTCATTGAACAAGTAGTGTTTTACCTCCAAAATATGGATGAAATCTTCTGCTCACAAATTAATTAAACAAAACTTATAATTTTTATTTTTGTGAAAAGGGAATGCAAAGGTAGACGCGTTCATACTTTTTAATTTCCAATTTGAGGTTTGTCCTGACAAAATACCTTGTTTTTTTAAAACTAATAGTTATTTCAAAAGGTTTGTTTGAATAAAGTTTTGGCCTTTAGCACAAGTGTGTAAATGTTATCCTTTTAAACGTGGTAGTCCTTGTTACTAAATAATTTTTCCACCATCCTCCAAAAATTTCATAACATCTCTTGTGAACCAAACCGAAAATTTTTTGATTTCAGCCTCATCGTCAATACTTTTTGCACCACAGTACACAAAAAATGCCAAACAGCAATTTGCTACAGAATCACACAACATCCTCACCGCTATACCCTACCAATGGTGATGTTTATTTGGTAAGTACTGCATTAATCGTGTGTGGTGTATATATATATATATTTTTCTTCTTTTTTCCCTCTCCAAGCTTTCCCAAAATAGTCTGAGCTGTAGGCGTGGTATGTGGCGCTGTACTTGTCTATAAGAGGCTAGAATTAAAGCACAATGATCACTACCAACGAGACCAAAACTAAGCAAGACTAAAGTTATGTTCCAGGGTAGTAGCTACTACAGGCTAATGAACCCCTGTGAATATTCATTTAACAGTTATATTGTTCAGATTTTTTGCTCGGAGACTAGGATAAATATTTAAATTGTTCATATAAAAAAATCTTCATGTTTGCTTGTTTTTATCATGCCTATAAAAATTTGTACATTTTGTCATAAGGTTTTTTTAACTGTCAGAATCTGTCTAACTATTTTTATTTACAATAGTTTGCTATCACCCACTTTGGTGGCCGCGTGGTCTAACACACTACTCTCTGAGTAGACTAGACTGCCGATGAATGTGAGATTGAGGTTTTAATATCAATTGGGTGTACTGAGGGTGGTCTTCCCTAAATGGTTTTCCACTCTCCCTCCACACTAATTTATATACACTTCTTCTAAATATAACCTTCTTAATCCCTAAAACTATTAACATAATTAGTGCATAAACGTATAAGCCGAATGGGTAGTAAGATGGTGGGCTAAAAAAAGTGTGTTGTTGTTAACTTCTATCACTATCTTAAGGCTTCGATGAATCAGTATTCTCCTTCATCACCCACTATCAATGTGTTAAATCAGCTGAGCAAAAACCAATAAATTCTACGACTGAAACCCTTTTCATTTCTTCTTCTTTTATAAATTGTTGCCTTTTGAGTGATAAAAATCTCAAGCACAACTTCCTCCCAAGGGAATTGAAGCTGTTGGTCCTCTGTCTATTGTGGCATGTAAATGAACACTGGACGGTAGGTGAAAATACCTTTCCTGGGAAAATTGGTTGTAGAGATGGGAAAAACAGTGATTTTTCACTGTTAGTATTTAGCTGCTGTCCGAGTATGGAGTATGGAGTATGGAGTATTTCTGAGTACTGGGTATTTACTCGAATAATCCCATGACATTCGGTTGTCGGTTGGAACTTGAAAGGAGAACTAATTACTTGGAAGTTTGGCGGCTTGCAATGGAATTCGATACTTAAAGACTTAACATAAGCTCTTTCTGTCGGCACTCGGCAGTCGGCACTGACATTGACATTATTGACATACAGCTACCTAATCTCCGGGTTTCGTGTTGCCTGACTAATGTACAGTCAATACAAAAGTATGCGTTTTAAGAAGTTTAATACAATTGAAAAATAGAGAAATAAAATATGTTATTTAGTATTTTATAGTGAAATGTTATGTAATTTGGGCAAAATTAGTGGTCCAACAAACATTATGTTAAACTTGAATACCAATATTAACTTATTTTACGTACTATGAGAAACTCTTGTAATTGTGTAATTTATTTAGTGATCTATTTCACTACAATTAAAATTTATGTGAGATTAAAAATGAACATAACATAATGGTGATTTGTTTAGAAAACGTTTGGAAAGCAGGTCATATATTATATTATTGTAGTGTTATTTTATTTTAAATACCGTACATATAATAGTAGATGAGCTATACATCTATTAGAAGCAAATAAACCTATAAGATGCTAGAAAATATTTAATCAATTATTATATAAACACACTTTAGATTAGACTATAGGATGATGAGGATCATCAACGCATTGTAAATAATATATTAAGGTTTATTTCTATTTTTTCTATTTTGTTACTTATTTTAATTCATTATTTACGATTTTGGGGATAGGATCACCGAAAAAAAGAAATTGTTTTTTTTCGTAGCCTACTTTTAAAAAGAATCCGAAATGTGATTTGCTTAGTAAGTTTGCTTTTGAATTTTGCTCTTAGCAACAAAGTCATTTTTACATAGCAATCTTATACTGTTTTTGATAAATGAGCTCTAAGGGATCAAGTGTTTTAAATAGAAATAACACGTAAAACATGCCAGTCAATAAGGTCAATTCTCAATTAGTTGGTAGAAAATAAAAAATAAAAGAATAACAAAGGCCGTGAAGCGGGTATTTATTCGAGTGTCTAGAAAAAGAAGCAATACTAGCTCCGTAGCTCGAGTATGCGAGTATCTCCGATCACTGATATCTCAATCACCGATACTTTTGAGATCGAGTAACTAGGAGTATCGGTGAAAAAAATCACAGTCAGTGATATATCGCCCCTCTCTAATTGGTTGACTCTTACATTCTTGCTCTTGGAAATTGTCCTGTGCTTATATAATCAATCGGTTCAGAAAGTGCATGATGATAATAATTAATATTAATAATTAATGATGATGATAATTATTATTATTTAAATTTAACCTTCACTTATTATAGTGCTGGCCGACAGTCGTGAAACCTATCACAGGCCAGCACTTAAAAGTACACAAATACTATACAAGCACATACAATAAAAAAAAAAATTTAAATAGCTAAATAATAATATATACTGATGAATAATTATAAAAAAGAACATAATTATTAATGATAGGTTATAAAAGTAATAAATAAACAAAACAGAATAAAGTAAATTTAAATATTTGAGGCAGAGCCTCAGAGGGTAAATTATAAGGGAGTCTCTTAAATAACTCTCTGAAATTGACTTTTCTTTTATGATAAAAGTTGAATTCAATAATAATAATTATAATAATAAAATCTGTTCCATTTCAATTCTTTGCAACTCATATTTGCCCGCTAACTCCTTATAGCTGGAACCTGCGCCTTTTTAAAAAGCCACCATATGCGTGAATGGCAACTATCCATGGATAAAGAATATATTTGAAAAATAGACAAACTATTGATCTTAAAGGAGGATGGGCTGGGGGTTGGGTTAGGTTGGGTGGTTGAAGAGAGCACACACTAAGATCTGTATTTTTAGACTTAAAACAAAAAACAGTTTTGGCAATAATAAATAAAATATTGCTCCACTAGATACATTTATTTTTAATTTTCTACACATGGTAATATCAAAAGTTCTTGAATATCTGTTGTCAGCATCACATATTTTTTATGGCCAATGCTGATAACATTTTACTATATTATTAGCGTTATTATCAATACCAAATAATATAAAAGATATCTATAAACAATACAGCTTCAGATCGCATGACTTGACGTATGCATACGTGAAAGTAGATCTAGAAACTTTTTCATGTCAGATATGTCAATTTGTAAGAAAATGTGACTATATATGCTCAAGCAATATTTTTAATATGTTTTATCCAAAAGGATTTTTTTAACTGCAAAAATACGGGCTTAAACTCTTATTCACTTTCATCACACCTTGATAATAATAATTGTCTTAAAACAGTGAGTATAAACTTCAAGTTATTCAGTTGTTTCTGACATATTTATTCAGAGAAGGAAATTACAAGCAACTAAAATAAAATAGTTATATATGTTACTGTGAATGTGCTGAATGTGATGAGTTTGTAAAGTCAGCGGTGATTCTACAGAGCCACTGGTTCACTTGAGGAATGTAAAAAAAATGTGTCTACTATTTCACATAATCACCAAACATTCTACAAAAAACACCGGTGAGCTTACACAATGACCATCAACCACCAATGAATGTTAATAAGACTAGTTTATTTTAGCTTAGCTTAGGTTAGACTAGGTTAGTTTAGGTTATTTGGATTTATGTTATTTATTTTTATCCACATACACAAGATATTTGATCAAATCACCAGTAAATGTAGAAAATACAATTCAGGTTTCATGCTTTCACTGATAAATTTATAAAATCACTGGTAAATTTAAATAAACCATTGCTTTCGGTCTTTACATTCACTGGTTATTTTACAACACAATATAACCAATAATATATAGTCTGGCCAAATACCACAAATAAAACCTTATCACAATCTAATATCACACAATTTTTGCATTATTTTTGTTACTTATGTATGATAACAAGGTTTAGTGTGTTGTTGGAATGTCTACATTTTATCTTGTATTACAAACAATTGTAGTGTTAAATGATATTTAAAAATTGACACAAATATATATTTATTTATAATTGTTTTATAAAAAAAAGTGTTGAGTGTGACCTTGATTAGTTGAGACTATAACAACAAAAACTTCAAATATAAATTGATACTAAAGAATCAATTGTTGAGATCATATTACATAATTTGAACATTCATATCTCGTCAGGGAACTAGTGTAAGCAACAGTCAGGAAATTTGCTAACAATACATTTAAAGGCTGATGAAAAGGACCACATACTCTTTAAGCTAAATATTTTGGCAGTTTATTTAACAAAAATCTTATTTTGGCCAAAATAAAAAAAATATTGCTTCAGTAGCTACACTTGGTTTAATTTTCTACATATAATAGACCCGCTTCAGTGGTAGAAGGTTCTAGGTGTCATACATACATAGGTGTCATACATATAATAGTTCTTTTGTATTTGTTATGCGTCTGCGAGCTAGTGTTTTTTAATTTGAGTCATGTATTTCAAAAAGCTCCCAAGTTTGAGTATATTCATAATTTAAAAATCTTAAGAATATATATTTGTTTATTTTAAAAATAAAATAGTATACAGTCTACAGCTAAAATTGGAGATTTAAAAAAAATTAAAACAACACATGTTCTTAAATTAAGAATGACATTACTTTTTATAAATAAATACATTTTATAGAAAATCTTAAAAAATGGAAATATTGGTTTTCAAATTAGAAATAAAACCATAAAAAAGCATTATTTAAAAATAGGAACAACACTCGAATAAAAATGTATTTAAAGACATTAAAAAATTACACTCACAATTACAAAAAAAAAGTTAGTAAAATTGACATCATTTTAATGAGCTAGTATTTTCCCAAAATAAGCCTTTGTAACTAATATCACCCCATATAAAAACATAAGAATTACAAGCATTTAGAAATTTGAAGTGTTTCTTATTTCCTTTATTTTGCGCAAGATCACTTCTTTTATTCCAATTTCATTTTTTTATGTGCTTAATTCACATGCGCTCTTACTGGAAACTATCTTTCTACAAAATATATTTCAATTCAATTTTTAATGCTGATATAAGTGGTTCATATATTCAGATGAAAAATAAGATGTTTAAAATATTATTTCTAATAGATTATATAAAATAGTATTTTTTTTAATTTGGTAAGTTTGGTTAAATATTTATTGCAATGTTGACCAACACTGATTCAAGACAAGTTAACAGACATAATTCTATAAATAAATAGTAACTAATGCTAGTTTTGTAGTTTTAAATATCTTATAAGTTTAAAAACAATCCATATGTAATCTCAATGTTAAATTTTTAACTCAACACTAATTATAGATTTATAAAGGAACCATGTAAAAGTAAAAATAATGATTATTGAAGTATTTAGTGATATATTTAGCTATTATTATTTGCATTGCCTTGTCATGGCAATGTAACTTCAATCAAGAATTTTTCAAAATTAACAAAAATATTGAATTAGTAGTTTTAGAGCTCTATTACATTTTTAATGTGAAATTTAATATACATTTTTTAAGTTAGTTAAGTTACCGAACGATTTATAAGTGAAACTGCCGATTTCATCTAAATTTATAGCCAAACTTACAATTGTGTTGTAAAAATTGATTTGTATGTAAGGTCTACATCAAGAGGAAGCTCGAAAATGACGACTACCAAACTTAAACAAAGAGCCTGGTTCTAAGTTCAAAATCAGAGATCTCGCAAACCCCTAGAGTTTGTGATGAGCATTGTCGAATTTGGTACTGACTATTTATCTTAATTTAATGCCTATGACAAATAAAATAATTGTTCAAATTACTATATGTAGAAAATAAAACTTAATTGCTCTATTGAAGCAATATCTTGTTTATTTTGGCTAAATATGATTTTTCTATAAAACTATAAATACTTACTTGCATTCCCTTCCATCCCACCGTAAACCTGTATTTGTTCAGTTAAAGTTGGTGTGAAGAAAATATGGGAAAAGGCCAGTTTGTTTGCAGTTTTTATAGCAAAACATTGTTTTGGCTAAAATAAGTAAATGTTGCTTCAGTAAAACAGAGTTTAATTTTCTTCACATTAATATTTCTTTAATTGCTGTCATGAGCATATTAGTATTTGATGAGAAACTTTTTAAATTAAAATAAAACGTTGTCATTAAATTCCAGGACACCCTTGAGGTATATTCAAGAATTTTTATATATCCCCATGTGAAGAAAACAAAACACTATGTTTCTTCTAAATAATTTTGATTTATTTTGACCAAAGAAATGTTTTGCTATACTATAAACTTTAAAAACACCTTTTCTCACCCCATCTCAACCTGTATTTATTTACTTAAGAACCCATCTCACCCCGATCGATAAGTGTGTTAGATACACAACTACACTCAAACCATTAATGATGTCAAAGTGCAGTTTTTTGCATCCTTCACATGACAACTGCAAATTGGGACCATTGAAAAGTTTTGTGGATCATTTTTAAATAATAATTTTTTTGTTTCTGTTTTATATTTTTTTAAACATTGTAAAATGATTTCACTGGCGTTTTGAAATTCCACTAAAATATTGTGAAATTTAAAGAAACCCTGCCTTTGATTTTCTTACTCTCCCAACTTCGCAAGTCTTTATAATTATTGTTATATCATATCAAGGTATTCATATAATCGTATTTGAGATAATTTTGAGATTTTTATGAATCTTAAATCTCAAATAACATAATATTAGAACGTCCCATCTTTAATTATAAGCTATACCATTGTGGAACCATGCAAGGTAAGCTTGTTTTATAGCATCGCATCTTAATACTTGTTTTGTGACTACCTGCATATTAACATTAATGAGGTAGGGATTAGGAAGATTAAATTTAGAGGAAATTTACCCCATAATTTGGATCAAGAGAAGTGGGAAACCATTAAAGAAAAACTCCACATTTTGCAGGGTTTCAACTCTGACCCTATTGTCTTCAACACTCAAGTCTTTTGCGAGAGTTACGCTTAAGACCTATTAACCCTCGGGTTGAATGGTGGGTTTATCGAGGTTGACTAAAGTATGTTTGACTACAACATTAGGTAGCAGATCATACACAAACACACTTCCATGCAAGAGTTTCACTTTCTTTGGTCAATCATGTTGGCTAGCTTGAAGTGTGTCACTGCGAGTGTTCAGTATATCCTCCATTTTAGTACAGTTTGTGATTATTCAATTAACTAAAGTAGAATTTAGGAAAGCACTAAAAAATAATTTTATTGATCCTCTCAAAAAAAATAATTTAGCTGCACATTGTATAATTTATGTCTAATTATCCTATTAAGTGTTAAAATATGCAATTCTATGCAGGTATATTTTCTAGCTTAGGTTGGTACCATCGTTATATGTGTTCGTTTTATTTTATCTAATTTGTGTTCATGCATATGAACCTGTGTATCAGTTGAGTCATGTTCTTAGTTACAGTATGTACTGTTAATGTTTAAAACCGGTTAATCTTTCTATAAACTTGAGTACTCTGACAGGTTATGGGCCCAGGCTTGTGATTGTGGATTTTAGGACGGACAAACCTATAAGTCAAGTGTGCACTGTAATACGCGTGAGCTCTACGTGTTTGCTTGTTGTTTGTGACACCGTTGCCAATCACCATCGCCATAATGGTTTTAGAAGAAGATAAAACGTACAGAATTCCGCTTTTCGACGGCACTAATTTTGACAACTGGAAGTTTCGAATAGAAACTCTTCTAGATGAAGTCGATCTGTTGCCCTATATTCAAGGTGACTATCGGGACTTGGTGAAAATTGCGTCTAGTGATAATGTTGAAATTAAGGCGGAAAAGGAAAAAGAGCTGGATAAGCTTCGGAAAGCCGATCGTAAGTGTAAGTCACAGATTATACAACGAATCTCGGACAGCCACTTGGATTGTGTGAAGGATAAGAACACCGCCTATGATATATGGCAAGT
Source organism: Timema poppense (assembly GCA_902141375.1). Classification (NCBI taxonomy): domain Eukaryota; kingdom Metazoa; phylum Arthropoda; class Insecta; order Phasmatodea; family Timematidae; genus Timema; species Timema poppense. Next base: position 22,728 of record CABFOV010001728.1, on the reverse strand, counting down.
GCTTTGTAATACTTACGCTCGTAAAGGTATTGCTAATCAGCTTTTATTACGCAAAACCTTGTTGATGATGAAATTTGATCCCTCTTTAGAGACCCTTGAATTGCATTTTATTAGGTTTGATCGTACCATTCGGGAATTGAAATCGTCGGGAGCTAACCTTGAAGAATTAGATGTTGTCTGCCATCTTCTCTTGACTATGCCATCTGAATATCAAGTAATTGTCACTGCCATAGAGACATTATCTGCTGATAATCTCAACCTGGCATTCGTAAAAACTCGCCTACTTGATGAGCAGAGCAAACGCCAAGCAGAAGGTATCGATGGATGCAGCAAATCATTTTCTAGCGTTACTGATTGGAAGGCTAGAAAATTGAAATCTTCGCAGCCGGAATGTTGTCCCAATTGTAAACAAAGTATTTCAAAGCAAGTTGCTGGTAATAAGTGTTTTTTCTGTCATAAAGCTGGTCATTTTCGTTCGGACTGTCCAAAATTGAAAGGCAAGAAGCAGCAGAATAATTCAATACGTAAAGCAAATGTAGCTGAAGCTAGTGATGATGAATTTAGTTTGACTGTATTAACGACAGTGGCCTGTTGTGATGGATCTGTGTGGTTGCTTGACTCTGGCGCCACTGAACATATGATCAGTGATAAAAATATTAGTTTGGTCTCAAATAAGAGACGCCTATCAAAGTCTATCAAAATAAAAATTGCTAAATCAGGATCGATGTTGTGTGCTGAAGAGATCGGAGATATACACGCGTCTGTGACTCACAAAGGTAATCAAAACTTTATCAAAATTTCCAATGTACTTATTGTCCCTGGATTACAATTTAATTTACTCTCAGTTAGTAAAATGGACGCTAATGGGCTTAAAGTTGTGTTTGAAAAGGGGAACGCTACTATTTTAAAAGGCAATATTTTTGTGGCTGCTGCCACTCGATCTGGTAAAGTGTATACAATGTCTCTTTCACCTCGTGAAAAAGCATGTGCTGGTGTTGCTAGTTCCATTGTAGCATCATCTGATTTGTGGCACAAGAGGCTTGGTCACATTGGCAAAACTGGTTTAGTTCACTTAAGTAAAATTGTTGATGGAATCAAGGTTGATCAAGGATCGATCTCCGATTTATGTGACTCTTGCATACAGGCTAAACAAACGCGTCTTCCTCACACAAAGCCACGCATTAGAGCTAAGCGCCCTTTGGAGATCATACACAGTGATCTTGTAGGGCCTATTAAGCCTGTATCATATGATCAAAAGAGGTATATACTTACCCTGATTGATGACTATAGTCACTTTACAGTCATTTACACTCTAAAGGAAAAGTCTGAAGTGTTTACCTACTTCAAACAATTTGAAGCTATGGCAACAGCTCACTTTAACCTAAAGATAAGTCGCTTTAGGTCAGATAATGGTGGGGAATTCGTGTCGCAGGAAATGCTAGATTATTTAAAAAAGAAAGGTATCCAGTCAGAGTTTACCATCAGGCATACAAGTCAGCAGAATGGTGTCGCAGAAAGAATGGGACGTAGCATCATGGAGAAAACACGTTGTTTACTCCTTCACTCTTCTCTTGATAAGTCACTCTGGACGGAGGCTGTTATGACTGCAGTCTACCTAATAAACAGATCGCCTACTAAAGCTCTTGAAAACAAGGTTCCAGCAGAACTGTGGTATGCTGTAAAGCCCGATATGTTAAAACTGAGGGTTTTTGGCTGTGTAGCATATCTTCGATTACCTAATCAAGTTCTTAAAAGTAAACTTGACAGCCGCTCGAAAAAGTGCTACTTTGTTGGTTACTGCCCGAATGGGTACAGGCTGTGGTGTCCACAGGAACGAAAAATCATACGTGGGCATGATATAATTTTTGATGAACATTCGTTCATAACCAGTGATGTTGTTGGTTCAACACCCTCTCGAGCTATTGAGGTCATCAGCTCGACTCCAAATGAAGCTTTTACTGAGGAATTGCAGGAGGAGCCGTCTTCAGGAGGAGAACCAGAGGCAATTTCTGACGAAGAAGAGACTCCTGGTGAGGAACTTGAACCTCTGCGTAGGAGCACGAGACCTCACACTGCACCAGCGTACCTAAATGACTATGTCACACTGGCTCTTGGTGCTGAGTCATTTATTGACAATATGCCAGAAACCTTCGATGACATCCATAGTAGAGATGATGCCCAGCAATGGATGGCTGCAGTTGAGGAAGAGATGTACTCATTGAAGAAAAATGAGACCTGGACCCTTACTGAGCTGCCATCCGGTAAACGAGCTATCAACTGTAAGTGGGTCTTCAAGATGAAGCAGGATGAAAATGGACAGCTTGACAGGTACAAGGCAAGGTTGGTGGTGAAGGGCTGTGCACAGAAGAAAGGGTTTGACTACAATGAAACGTACTCACCCGTAGCCCATTTAACCTCGGTCAGAACCCTGCTTGCAATTATAAACAAAGAAGATTTAATTGCCTTCCAGTTGGATGTGAAAAATGCATTCCTACATGGAGACCTTTCTGAAGAGGTGTATATGAAGCAGCCACCTGGCTTCGTAACTGACAGCAACCTTGTTTGTAAGTTACACAAGACCCTCTATGGATTGAAGCAGGCACCACGGGAGTGGAATGCTAAACTTGACAAATTTGTGAATTCTCTCGGATTTAAGCAGTCTGAAAATGAAAAATGTATATATTTCGATTTCAGCAACAGCATAAAAACTTACCTTTTGGTTTACGTAGATGACATAATTTTGGCGGGAAACAATCTGCAGAAGTTAAATGACATCAAAACATATCTTATGTCAGAATTCGAGATGAAGGATCTTGGAGGTTTGCACAACTTTCTAGGTATAAAAATTGATCAGAAAACTGATGGTATGTCCCTTAGTCAAACAGCCTACTTGAAGAAAGTTCTCAAGAAATTTGGTATGGAACAATGCAAACTGGTCAAGACACCGATGGAGACAAAACCACCTGAAATAACTACATCAGAGTGCATAATCCAAAAAAAACCGTACCGTGAGCTTGTTGGTAGTTTGATGCATGTGATGCTCTACACTCGCCCTGATCTGAGCTTCTCAGTGAATTTCTACAGCAGGTATCAGAGCAATGCAACAGAAGCTCACTGGATTGGACTCAAACGAATACTACGATACATTCAAGGAACACTTGATGTTGGTCTCTTCTTTCCGAAGAACTGTGATGTCGCCTTACGGGCCTACGTTGATGCGGACTGGGCCAATGACAGCAATGATCGTAAATCTACATCTGGGTATTTATTCCAAGTTTATGGTGCCACTGTTGGTTGGACTACACGTAAGCAGACTACAGTTGCCCTTAGCTCGACGGAGTCAGAGTTTGTCTCCCTGTCATCCGCCTCATCCGACCTACTCTGGTTGAGAAGACTGATCCAGGACCTTGGGATCACTCTAGAACCCACCAAGGTGTACGAGGACAACCAGTCCTGCATAAGATGTTTGGATAAATGGGAACATCGAAGACTAAAGCATATTGATGTCAAATACAACTTTGTTCGTGATTTGTATTTAAGTGGTGTTATTGATGTGATTTATCTGGAAACAAATGAACAATGTGCTGACATTCTGACAACAGAGTTTGGTTGGAAATAAGTTTGAGTACTTTTGTAATTATATTGGTTTAATCAAATGCTGATTCACTAGAGTCTATTTGCATGTACTTAAGGGTAGGCCTACATGTAGAATTTTTGCCTAATTTTTTGTGGTTGTAGTTGAATTGAGGAGGAGTGTTAAAATATGCAATTCTATGCAGGTATATTTTCTAGCTTAGGTTGGTACCATTGTTAGATGTGTTCGTTTTATTTTATCTAATTTGTGTTCATGCATATGAACCTGTGTATCAGTTGAGTCATGTTCTTAGTTACAGTATGTACTGTTAATGTTTAAAACCGGTTAATCTTTTTCTATAAACTTGAGTACTCTGACATTAAGATCCTTTTCTGACAGATAGAAAAGTTATTAAAGCTATTTTCACATATTCATACGTCAAGTCATGTGATCTTCAGCTGTCATTTCTGATGGATATTATCAATACCTATAAAATAATATTATTATCTAACATGTTTCCAATGTTGGTTGCAAAAAAAAAATATGTTTTGTTTTTTTCTAAAAGGTTTTTCCAATCAAAATCCTAATCTTGCATACATGCCAAAGCTATAACCAATATTCTGTTGAAGAAACTTTTGTGAGAGTTCATAAAGTTACTCCACCACTACATTTATATTACATGGAATCTGTTCTTCAGATTTGGCTTTTGACAAACTGTGTCAATTTTGACAGCCAGAAACTAAGTATTGTTACTATTAATATTAGAGGTATTTAACATGCGCTTTCTGAACTGACTGTTTATATCAGCACACCCTTATAAACTAACTTAAGTCTAGAGCTGACGTAACACCCAGAACCCGATAGCTAATTCGTCACTGTGAAAGAGGGAACCCACATTTCACCAATGATAAATGATTTGGACGTACCGGGAATTGAACCTGTGTACCCTCAGCTCAGTAAGCAGACAAGCTGCAGATTGAGGCAAGAGTCGGACTAAAGAAGTATTATTAATTTATGTCAAAGTTGGCTATTCTATAAATATATTTCATGATCTATACAAGTCAGTTAGTTTAATTAATTTGATTGAATTTTCAAGATATTATTCCATAGCAAATAGTCTGATATTTTCTTTAGTATGATTTAAAATAATATATATTATTTGTACAACTATATTAAATTTAGTCAACCATCCAGAGATGCACAATCATAACTTTTTTCACACAAAAAATAAGATTCATTCCATTCAATCTTAATTTGAACCTGTACTCAAAGTGAAAAGCCTGCTCGCAAACCCTTAATTTTTTTAAATTCTAATAAAAAATGGTATCTTTAAAAATATAATATATAATAATTATGTAGTGTGTAATAATGTTAACAAGAAGACTGAAACCTATTTTAATCGCCGCATGGTCTAAGGTGTCACTCTCACAATTGACTAGACTGCTGATGATGGGGATATTGAGGTTCAAATCCTGGTCGGGATTACTAAGGATGGTATTCAAATCTCCCTTCACACATATCTGGGTTCACTTCCTATAAAGCTACCTTCCTCGTCTTTTAACACATTTGTGTAATTAGTAGGCTATATTTATGTACAACTCAAGCAGGTAGTAAGACTCGGTGCTAAAAAAAGAAGAGTATAACCCCACAGAGGTAGTTGCATCGTTTAAGGTGGGTTCCTCGTAATAAACTGGACAACTAGCAACAGGGAGCTTGGGGTTTGAGTTCTGGTCGGGTGCACTGAGGGTGTTTTCCCACTGTCCCGCCACACAAATGTGGGTTCACTTCCTCTATATTCAACCTTCCCAATTCCTTTGTTGTTGTTATTATTATTATTATTATTATTACTTGGAGGCATTAAAACCCAGTTGAAATAAAAGAAAGTTTTGGGGGAGAACTTTTTAATAGTAAAATTAAATTAAGATCTTAAAAATGTATACTAATGATGTTTTTTCGAGTTATTTCAACTAGGAATAAAATCATAAACTATAAAAATTATTTATTTATTCCCGTGTCTTACTAACTGTTTGGGTTATACGCTTATAGTAATAATAATTTAAACTGTAATCATTAATTATAATTTTATTTTGAGACCCCGAACCAGTTTCTTATAGTTGTCTTTTTCCCCACTTTTTTTAGTTTGATGTCCGCAATTGTTGTGAATCTGAATTTCCAGAGATAATACATTTAAACATTATCAATGTTTGGCAGCGCATCTTTGAAGACCACTGTTCTAGAGTATTTCTTTCTCAGGCTTAATGTGTTAGCCTATATATGCGGATAGTTTGGATCAGGAGAGTAGGACAAGGTACACCAAAATACAAAACAAATAGTGGACTATCCACTGACACTTGTTTCTGTTGTTCCAGGACTCTCTTGGAGTGGGGAACTATGGACAGGGGCCCTGCGCCAATGGCCCGGATCCCTCAGTGTCTCCTGGTGCAGCAGCGGCCGCAGCTGTTGCTGTGGTCCAGGGGATAAGACAACAGATGTGCAGTATGGTCGCAGCGGCCCAACATGGCCATGGCGCGGGTCTGTCCGAGGCCAGTCTGGCGGGGTTGGTCAGTCATTGTCTGCCTAGCAATGGGTCTGCGCATGGTCTGCCCCCCCTCTCCCTCCCCTCCCCTGCCAGTCCTGGGGATTCTAGCCCCGCGCCCTCCCCCTCCCCGGGTAACCTCGAGGTGGGGATAGGGGTCAGCGGTATGACGTACAAGCCGCCGATGAGTTTCACTTCTCCGCGCCCGGAGACACTCTTCCAGGAGGACATCGAGGATATCGTGGGCTCGCCAGACTCGCTCGTCAAGTCACCCAAGGACAACATACCTGTCAAAGTCGAGCCTATCATAGAGACCAGTCAGAACGATTAGTGCAATGTGATATCAACATTTGTAAATGTATTTGTAAATGTGTTAGGACCTTAATGTATCTAAAAAAAAATACAAAGAAAACTGTTGCAAAATATGTTTGTTTTTTTGTATGAATTGGAACGGATAAAGACTCGTGTAACATATATATATATATAAACTTATAGAAAAAAAATACAAAAAATATACTTCCATAAATATTTAGTTTGAAGTAAAAAGTTTTCCATTGACTTGGGTATTTTTCACTCCACTGTAAACAAATTCTAGTGCCATTAATTTGAACAAGGCATGTGTAGCTAACAACGGTCTGTTTGTGACCACCTTCTCGTACCAAGTATATCGTCCTCCATTACACATACATTCCTTTGTTTCAATAAGATGCTTGCACGCTGTATCCTCCTTGTTGTCAGTATGTAGTAGCTAGACAGTACAAACATGTTGAACAAAGTAGGAGAACCAAGAGCCAAGAATTGTTTCAAATTTTATGCTCATGTGTAACAAGAGTTATTCTAGCTGATGTACAGTAATGTAGCTGTTGTTGTAATAGTAAGTTATTTTTTTCGAATGTGTCTGAATTGTTGTCAAGAAAGCGAATCAAAAGGAAAGAATATTATATTCAACATGCGATTACAGGAAAATGTAAAAAAATAAATAAAAATAATTGTGATTTGTTGTAGGGGCTAATGGAAATTGTGCGCCCACTAAGTGTGGCCAGGACATCACTCAGTCTGTTTATGAAGATACCTGTACATAATAGAAATATATAAACATTTATCTATACATATTTATATTTTGTGGACTAATAAGAGTTATAGTAGTTAATGTTTTGTGCTGTGTCAGTCTATTTATCAAAATTAAGTGCATATGTAGAATAAATAATTATTATTTTTCCCTTGTGTAAATGCCAGTATAGTCTAGTCAGTTTTTTTGCTTACAAATGTATTTCAAACATAAGAAAGTATATTGAAAATTATTTTTGTGATTTTTTTTGTTCATGCGAAAAATAATGTACAAAATTTATATGAATAGTAAAGTTAGAAGAAAAAAAGATTATTAAAAAAAATGCCTTCTTGCCATTGGGGTATGCCAAGGTTGAATTGATTTTAAAAAAAATTGTTGACAAACAAAACCATATAAAAGTGATAAGAAAAATAAAATAAAAAAACAAATTATAAAGAAGTGGCCTTGAAAATTTGTTTCTTTGTTTATTAAATCATTTATGAGCTAAGTAAATTATTAAAGGGGGAAAAAAAACTAAATCGGCGACAGTGAATTTGTAGACAACCATATTCTTGATAAATAAATTTTTTCATGAAAATTTGTATACTTGTGACACAAAGCAATTTAAACTAGCATTCATCAAGTTGTGCCTAATCAAATACTGTGAATGTATTCTTGAATAGGTTGTACTGCAAAGCTCACTTTAAATTGTACGTAGAGATGAGTGTCCATTGTTATTAGTATTCTTGGCTTAAATGTGTTCAAAAAGTAGTTAAAGTGCCTTCCAATTTTTCTGACCACTTGAAAGTAAATGTGATTTTAAAAAATCAAGTCAACATGTCTAATTGCTAAGGAGTATACTTTTTACTTAAAAAAAACCTAACTGACAAATATATCTTTTAAGACTTTGATTTGGTAAGCAGGTATCACCCTAAATGGCACCTTTATTTCATATCTTGTAGGATTAAATACAAACAAAAATACAAAGAAATTTCTAAAGTTTAAATAAAATTGTACCTTCGGTTACAGGATGTCTGTGGAAATTTTTGGCACTGGAAACCTAATCTTGTTCCACAAAAAGTAGTGCTAATTAATTAACTAGAATAGAACTATCGATGCAATAAACAATGTGGCAATGTGATGTGTGTAAAGTTTAATGTTGTAGTCGGGTTTGAACTTTGTGTCGATTTTATTTGTCGGACCACATTTCTTCAATTTCTAGAACGCAACCTTTATAAAGGTAGAGTGAGAATAATTTTTTAAGTTTTTACTGTTGTGTTTTTTTCCTAAATTAAGCGCTGTAATGTCACTTATCAAGTGTGTAATCAACAGTTAGTTATAACACCATTCACTTGATTTAGGTTTGCTATCATGATCCATAAGATACAAACTAATATATTACCTATAAGTGCACATCTTAAACGGTTTGAAACTTTAGACTAGTATGTGTAGACTTAAAGACACAAAGCATAAAACAAAGTGAGCTTCTTACTTCAAACTGAGTGCATTACTGGATGCTTCATAAAATATTAATTTGTTACATATTCAACTTAATGATTGAGTTCAACCATCAAATAATATTTAAAATGTGCAAGACCTACACACTTAACTGAACATTGTAAGCCTCAAAAGTTCACCATTAAAAATTCAGCAAAACACATAATTATGATTATTAACAATCCCCCTGTTCAGCAAAAGGGAGTAAAACATAGACTGGACAATGGCGGCAATGCTAGAGGTAGATAATGGTTACTTGGATTTTGTAATTTCCTGTTCAAACTTGTGTTTTGACTCTTGTTAAATGGATAGAACATAGTATTTTTAAATATACCTAATATTAATACAGCATTGTATCCATCTACCAAGAGTCAAAGACGCAAGTTTGAACAGGAAACTGCCGAATCCAAGCATAAAAAAAAATCAAGGGACAGGCAACAAAATAATCCAGATAATCATTAACAACCTTTAACCCACCTTGGTGGCGTAGTTGGATAACGCGCTAGTCGTGTTGAGCTCGACTGCTGAGGACGGGGAGATCGAGGTTCGAATCTCGGTCGGGTGAACTGGGGGTGATTTTTTCTAAATAGTTTTCCACTCTCCTTCCATGCAAATGCGGGTTCACTTCCTCTAATTCAACCTTCCCAATTCCTAATCCATTAGCGTAATTAGTACTTCAAGCGTATAACTCGAACGAGTAGTAAGACAACCTTTAGCCATGCTGCCATAGTTCAGTTGGTGTTTTACTTTCTTATGCTGAATTCATAATTAAATTTAATTATCTGTTTAGTTGTATTTTTAATTATGAACTTTGAGGTCTACAATTCCCTGGTAGGTGTGTAGGCCTTGCCTTTCTCTCCTCTTTCAATCTTTGATTTAATACAGCTGTTTGGTGCCATTGTGACCATGCAAAGGTAACAAAGCCATTAATATTTTGTAGTTTTCTAAACATTAACAGTGGGCTAAACATGGCACAGTAATTTTCAGGACATACCAGGCCTATTCTGATGAAGAAAGGGCTCTGAAAATTAATGTGATATGTTGATATGAATGTGAATTTTTGAATCTATAATCTTCTATGTGAAGGGTGCAGCCTTTGTTCATCCTCCATTTTTAGTTTACTAAATCCTGTCATTTGTGACCCTCAAGGATTCAAAAACATATTTACTTTAAAAATATATATATATGTATTTTTCCAAACTTTTATTTGTAATTTGTTTTAGAGCTCTAATATTACGTGTAGGTGCTCCAAACCCAACATAATTAAAGAACAAAACTAACTACCAGAGCTCAGACCAATAATTTAACACTTAAAGCGGCCACACAGCTTAAAATACAATGGTCTGTGTCATTTGTTGGAAATACCTCTCTATTCTTTATAATCTTATGTATACTCCCTTTTGACCTTCACCTACAACCACCCTTTGTCATGTCATTAAGTAAGAAAGGAAAGAAAATTACCATTTTTCTTATCTCAAGGTAAAGCTCGCTGCTAGTTCTTAAATATCTTAAAACTTTCTGTTGTGAGCTTATAAATAAATAAATAACTGTATTTGTTAGAGGAAGACTAAATCTAGAGTCCTTTTTCATCAAACCTAGTCTCTTAGCTCTGCAAATATGGCAAATTAATTTTTTTGTGAGCCATATTTTGAAATAACGTGTTGTAGAATTAAATAATGCGTTAGAGTTGAACGTCTGCATGGAAATTTCTCACTTACCAAGGCAGCCCCCTTTACTGAATGTTATAATAAATGAGTGATTTATAACTTTAAAAAAAAGTTAATGTTTATTTTCTATTTTTGAATTTGTAAAAGAGGAGATTCAACACAAATCTAATCTGTTCCTGTTTTTATTTTTATTAATATTTTTATTGGAGGCTCGGTCTGTTGGGCTAGCTCGCTTATGGGCTGATGCCATGGAGTTAATATTTTTAATGGAATCTTAAATGTATGGTTTTCAGAAGGGTAAATTTTATTTTGTTTTATTTTATTTATTTCAATTAAGTCTGATTTTCTCAAGTTTTGTGCCTTTGAGTATGACATATGAAAGTTATTTTTATCAAACAAAAAGCACCCTTTAGAAATATAAATTATAAAGGTGAATTTCTTTAAATTGAAAAATGTGGTACTTCAGACCATTCCCACAGAATTAACAATAGTATTCAGTTAAAAAAAAAAAAGCTTGTCGCAATGTTGTTATTATTTTTGTGTACCATAACAGTAATTATAAAACATAATCATAGTTGTACAGTGCTGCAAATCACCAGCAATTATTTATTGTAATCTTATTTGTGTATAGTCATGGTCAAGCCATATTCCCCCTGGCTGCTGCAAAGTGAAATATATCGAGGCGTGTTTTAGGACAGTGTTAACTTGTACGGAGCTATATTCTAAATTGTTGAAACACCACACAATGTTTTAATGCATTCTCACTGTCTTTATCAAAATTTATTTCAGGAACAAAAAACGTTTGTTTGGCAAAATAAAAATAATATATAATATATATATATACACACACACACACACTAAATGTGAAATTCTTTAAAGTTGTAAACTTACAACTTGTTAAAAAAAAAAAAGTTTTACAAACGTGATCTTCTTCCAGATTGTATTTTGGGCAGAAGTACCAACCTAAGTACAAGCAGCATTTAAGCTAAAGACTTTTATATTCTTGTCTCTTACGCTAAGAGGTAAATGTGTGTTGTCAGTGAACCTCCCCTCTTGATCCCAAAACCCCCTCGTTAATGCTTTGTATGGTATTTTTAAGTGCCAAAGATAATTATTTATATGCTCCCAGCATTATAATAACCGAATGTTTGCGGGTGTGAAAGTTGGACTAGACATGTTAATTGTTGGCGAGAGATTTCTTGTTGTCTATTAGCAAACAAGTATAAAAAAAGACTAGGCAAGTGATAATTGGAGCCCCCCTCCTCCCTCATCCATGAGAATACACACGAAAATACCATGTTTTCATTTTAATTAGTCGACAGATCAAACAAACTTGAACAAGCAGTTGGATATAGAATTGTTTATTTATAAGGTTATGTCATGTTTTTTTTTAGTTTTTTATTTCTTTTCAATCACAGACTAGATGTAAAAAAATGTGCTCCTTTCATTTCGCTAATGTCAATATGTACTTGTGTATTCAATAAAAAAAAATCTACAAAAATGTATTTTTGTTATATATATTTTTATGTTTTCTTCTTTATAATCCACATGATTAATCATCATCATTTTGGCTGAATCCTACTTAATATAAAGGGGAATAAAATAGGAGGTTCAAATAACAAAATTAAACGGGGATAAACAAAAGGGGCAATAGGAGTAAGTTATAGGAGTTCTGCGTTTGGAATATCGGAGTTCGAAGATTCTAGACTCAGATCTCGCAACTCACACCAGTTGCGGAAGTTGATTACGTGAACGGTTAACCTCAAAGAAAACATAAAAAAGGGATTCCTCTCAGTGTTAAAAATAAATCATATGTTACCCAACCTAAGGGATATGGTACATCAACTAACTGAAAAAAGCGTGAAGTGACTTCAAGTTCATTTTATTAAATAAGACATTGTTTTATTATGAAAATTATATATAAAAGATTATCTAAAATGATCATTTGAAATTTACAAAATTTTATAACAAGCCATGAGTCAATCATCAGATAGCAGGCGAAGTTTCAATAAAGGTAATGACAATTCATATAGATACATATATTTTTGGACGCCATCAATTGTTAACCTCAAAGAAAACATAAAAAAGGGATTCCTCTCAGTGTTAAAAATAAATCATATGTTACCCAACCTAAGGGATATGGGACATCAACTAACTTTACAAAGCGTGAAGTGACTTCAAGTTCATTTTTTTAAATAAGACATTGTTTTAATATGAAAATTATTTATAAAAGATTATCTAAAATGATCATTTGAAATTTACAAAATTTTATAACAAGCCATTATGTCAATCATCAGATAGCAGGCAAAGTTTCAATAAAGGTAATGACAATTCATATAGATACATATATTTTTGGACGCCATCAATAAAGAATATAACAATATAAAAAGGCACTAGCCATGCAATAGTATTATCAATAGAACTCTGATCCAAATTTCACTTTCTAGACGTAAAAAAGATCGTGAAAAATGTATCTTCCTCTAAGTTTATTAAAGTAATTAGACTATAAGAAGTCTTAAAAAAATATTGACCTACATCCCAATAGTATTAACGCAAAAAAAAAGTCCTAGTCATAACACAATATTTACTTAGAATTAAACAGTTCTTGTAAGATATTTACCATTAAACCTTAAAAGTTATTCAAAACAATCAATCTAGATCCTATTAGCACTAACGCAAAAAATGTCAAAGTCATAACACAATATTTACTTTATAATTAAACAGTTCTTGTAAGATATTTACCATTAAATCATAAAAGTTGTTCAAAACAATCAATCTACATTGTATTAGCACTAACGCAAAAAATGTCAAAGTCATAACACAATATTTGCTTTAGAATTAAATACTTTATTTTTAATGTAGAATAATAAGCTAAATATTGACGACGTCATAGCCAAAAGAATCCTTCAGAAATTAAGATAAATTCAAGGCGTTACAAAGAACCCAATTCAGTACTGCCTAAATCGGGAACATTCGGGAGACAAATATGCGCATAACTAAACGTCCACAGACATCTAGGCTTTTCCAGATCGTCCTAAATGTGTACGAGTGAACTGTCTTTGCCGCTAGAGTGTTTGTAGCTCAAGTTATTTGCGTTCATTTTTTACCACAGGCGATCAGTTTTATTTATGTTGATGGAGAGTGCAGTTGTATTGTGCTTGCATGTGGAAAGCCGTGCGATGGGGTGAGTAATGAGATTTTTTTTTGTTTACTTCTTGTGGCCCAATGCTTATCGAGGTGAGAACGGCGACGTAGGGCAGGGGATTATTATTATTGTCTATATCTAAATTATATTTCGGTGTAATTTTCTAAATTATTGTTCTGCTCACCTAATCTTAGTTTGAATATGTAAACTTACTACGTCATGCGCTTCTCGCTGTTGTCAAAATGTCGTCGCCTTTCTTCCGTATTTTTGGGCTCCAGCCCTATTTATTGCGCCTATTGGCCTTATTGGTATATTTACATTCTATTGAATACGCAGAGTAAAACTCTGCGTCTTGGGCTTTCTTCCCATCTAGTATTTATTAAGAGTATGCTTAGGATTAGCTGTCGTCTGGGTAGATTACATTATATTAAGAGACAGTACACTAATAGGATAGATTGGGACTTGGTCCGCTATTGGTAGTTATTATTGTATAACATTATGATATTTGTTGGGGGTTGTGAGTGCTTAACGTCTGTGTGTTACGCGGGACCTTTGAATATCATAAACTTTAAAGATCACCTTATTGGATTGGACGTTCTTCGAACATAGGACCATAGACTTTGATATAAGTCAAGTAGGATTTTTTCTGATATGTTTAATTATGTTCATCGCGCATTGTTGCATTGTTGCATTGTTGAGTTATGGTCTCCGTAATCTAAATGGAACTACTTCTCGTTAGGAAGGAAGACGCGCTTCACGCTCTATATTTGTTGATATTTTATAATGTGTACCTTTTCATTGTTTATGATAAATAAAGATATGTTATTAAAATTAGGCCATTTCGTCTGATTTTCCAGTCATCCTCACCCTAGTACAGGAAAGGGGGGTTTCAAAACGAAGTTAATTATAAGATAAATCTATCTTAAAAAGTAATTAAACAATGATGCATAAGCATAATATATTAATCAAGGCATTATTTGACATAAAAATGATTACATTATAGTAATTAAATTACATAAGTTGAAATAGAAACTAAATTTAGTCAAAAGTTTAATTAATAAAATTCGACACACAAATATATATTTTACCCCAAATAATTGTTAATATTTTTTATGCTAGCATCCCTATTTACCTATACAAACACAACATAGATGTGTACAAATTGTGATGGCGCCATGGGGTGCATAAGCTAACAAGAAATCAGTAGGTAGGTAAATCGTTGATAAACGTACTGACCGAAGCGCGTAACTCAATTGAAACATATATAATAATAAATATATTATAAACATAACACTTTACTCACATATATCACTACTGACACTCCTGAAGTTTAAAAACCACTCAAAACGACGAATAAAGCCCTTTTAGGTTAGGTACGCAAGGTGTCAAGTCAACGCGTGTTGACGGTAATACTAATACATCCACAAAACAAACGGATGAATGATTGTAGGAAGGGAGATGATTGAACGATGTTGATGTTTAGTCATTTTGTCGACGATGTATCGCTCATCTAAACGTCGATGTTAACGTCGATGTTTATGAACGATACATCGATGTTTTGCAAACATCTGTCTTATGACGGCTGTAATGCACGACCAGACGAGCAAAACATAAAGTCAGAACATGAGACAGCATTTTGTTTATTAAGTCCCATGTTATTTATATTTAACTTTTAATTTGTTGTTAGCTATTTATTTATTTATATCGACTACTTGATTAAATTCAAACCTTAAAAAAAAAAAAAAAATCAAAGTGCCGTTTCTTTTCAAAACACCTAAATGAGTACTATCCAATGAGTTATTGAGACACAATCTGCTAACAAATAAAAAAACAGATCTTTATTGAAAATAATTTATAGACAAAATTAGATTGCTTCAAATAGAATTTCCAGCTAAGAATATTCCAGATCTGCGATTTCCAGATCTGTTTTTTTTTTCACATGGGTATATTACCATTTTTTAAAAGTTGGCTCAGATATTGTATATTGCTTTCAGAAATCATATGTTAAAAAGTTCGATAGCTATAACGAAACAATTTACCTTTTTTTTTATTACAAATGTTTGAAAGACATAATTTGTGTATAAGTAATTCGTTCAAACGATCATTTAGCTTATAGGCTTGTAGGAATTACGGTACCCTGATTTTGGTAAGAATCCCTCTTTGGAATGATTTATTTCGTACCAGAATCCCACTATATTGTAGTATTTTGATAGGATACACAGCCATCTGTAACGGAAATAGACATTACCTTCTGGACGGTCTTTTATCCTACCTAAATACTACCATAGGTAGGATTCTGGTCCGAGGTAAGACCTTCCAAAACGAGCGTCCTTCAAAAATCATAGTATATACTAGCCTATATTAATTATTAATTAACTCATCAGTTTCGAACTTTGTAAGGCTCTTCAAACAATTTATTAACACATTTATTTTATTTAACTAATCACACTAATTCATCTCATATATTCAATCAAATTAGCGAACAATGTCAACATTCCACATGGCCTTGTATGCTTGTAAAAGAGTAAAAAATAACCGAAAGTTTTCTTTTCTCTTACAAAATGTTATGCAGACGACACCACGAAAATTTCAGCCACAGATTTCCATCCAGATATATTATAGAAATCAATGGTGGAATGTCAAGTAGTTATATTCAAATAAACGATGTCAAAATAACACATTGCCTTGTTTGTGTGTAAGAGTGAAAGATATATCAGAAAGTTCCCTTTTCTCCTACACAATGGTGTGCAAATGAAAGCTCGAAAATTCAAACCACTGATATTTATCCAGTTATATTATAAAGATCATTGATATAAACAAATATTTATAGCGTAAACCATACCAAAATAAACATCTTGAACTTCCAAATGCTATTTTATTAAATGTATAAATGCAATTTTTTTTGAACAATTATGATCATTTTTTGATACTTGGCAACGTTGCGATTTTAACTCTTGTCAAGGAATGTGGTTCAGAAGATCTTTGGGAAGATTTGGTCGAAAAATACCTTGTGGAGAGGGGTGACGTTATTAGTTTTTTTTAGCACCGCATCTTAATATCCGTTCAGGTTATACACAACGACCCGCCTCGGTGTCGTAGTTAGATAACGCGCTGGTATCGTGTTGAACTAGACTTATGAGTATCTGAAGATCAAGTTTAGAATCTCGGTTCGTTGAACTAGGTGTGGTTTTTTCCTAAATGGTTTTCCACTCGTCCTCCACGCAAATACGAGTTCACTTCCTCTATCCCTAATCCATTAGCGTAATTAGTACTTAAACGTATAGCCCAAAAGGGTAGTATGTCTAGGTGCTAAATAATCATAATAATAATAATATATACGCTACGCGCTGTGATGTTAGTACTCGACAATAGATTTCTTCTAAAGATGAACAGGCATGTAACTGCCCTATTACCTGAATTAAAAAGTTTACCGTTATAATCTTTCAGTAAGAAATATTTAACGTAGAAAGAGCACAATTATTATAAATGAATTAAACAATATATATATAGTTTAATTTATGTATGTATGTATGTATGTATGAATTAAACAATATATATAGTTTAATTCATATATATATATATATCTATGTGTGTGTGTGATAATTATAGTATTTTCATGATAGATTTTTATGGTTTTCCCGTTCGGGCACGTTAGACCTTTCTGAAAATTATTATTTACTTTTAACTTTGGCTCTGAAGAAAATATTTAGTGTAGCGTGTGTGCTCAAATGGATTAAAAGATATTTTGTTTCTAAATTTTAAAATCGAAATGCTAATAAATATGTATTGTTTAGTGTACCATTATAAATCTGAGATGTTGTCTGAACAAAAATCAGTTATTAACATAATATTACCAAACCTTAGTCTAAATCCAATAAAAGTTAATATAATAGGTAAGACCATTTTAATTACATTTCAGTCTTCCCTTCATCATGTTAGCTACACCACTGGTTTTAAAGTATTAATTTAAAACTATTTTTCTTTTTAGTGCGTGTTCCATGATAAACTAAATTAAAATAAGTTTACCAAGGAAGACTATCAAATAATAATTTATTGGCCTAATAATAAAGGCTGTATTGAATTGTGTAATATGTATAAAACTCAAAGACTCTTGTAAAATGTTGACTAACTTATCAGAGATATGATATGCAAAACTGGTGACCTGGCGGTCTAGGGGTAAGGTGTCAGACTTCTATGCTGACGGCTGGGGTTCAATCCTCGGTCCCGGCACAGATTTATCTGATTACCAAACTCTTCCTTCACATCTGACAAGACATCTTGTGAATGTGGGAAATGACAGGCCTCCACCGTGGTTCGGATTCCACGTTAAACTGTAGGTCATCCATTTCATCTTACAATCACCGTACCATTACACATTAGCGTAAGTTTGTATGACCCGAACGGGTAGTAAGATGTGGTGCTAATAATAATAATAATAATAATAATAATAATAATAATAATAATAAGTAAAACTAGCATAGTAGATTGAAGAACATAGAAAAACAGAATACTTCAAATAATTTAAGATATGTACGCTGCCTGACGCCACAATCGTCGAGATTTTTTTACATAATAATCCTTTACTGGCTACTAGTCAAAAGAAGAAAGTTTCACAACCACAGTATTCATTTAGTAATTCAAATTCACAATCTTTAAAAAATTTACCAAGTATCCAAACTGAGCCAAAACACCTCTCCTATGTACCATTAAGTAACCACTTTCCATTGTTATACCTTGTATTTTTTTAGAACCTAATGATAAGTTTATTTTATATTTTGTTATTGACCATTTGTAAATATTTGTCTAGTATGAATAGTAAAAATACTACATATGTCATTTTAAATGAAGCCTTGTTACTTTGTAATACACGACGTATCCCTACTTCGTGCAACAAGATCATGCAATTCCTTTTTACACTAAATATAATAATTATAGGTTTATTATTCGATGGCGAAACAGTAATATAAATATAAAATTCAAGCCTAGAATGCAACTATTTCTAACTTAAGCTATATATGATTCGCTTTTTGAAGAATAAGTTTTAAGCTAATTTGAACTGGTCGTGGATTAACATGTAGTTATTAAATTACAAATGAAATATAACAATTTAGTATAGGTTAACACATTTTCTAGAATTTATTTTCTTTTGGACAAGGCTTAGAATCTTTAACTTTACAAGGTCTTAAACCAACCCACATCTGCCTTACAACTTTCAATTTTACCTTAGTTAAATTTCCATCCTGAATTTCAGTTAATTATATGGCATGACTATCTTTAAATAATCCTAATCCTTTACTAAGGAAATTATGTGAATATTTGCCTTTTAAAACTAAATTTGATTATTATTACGTCCATTAGCTTTTCCGATACTGTATGTTTACTATCGACTGTTTCATCTAAGAATTTCAAAATTTTGCTACATAGGTGACTCGTGAATTTTCACTAGCGCCATCATCATCTAAACACAGTGGTATATTTATTATACTGGATGGACATAAAGGGGCCTACAGACGACACGATTTGGCCAGGGGTTCGGACCGATTTGGTCAGATCAGGTTGCAATATCGGGTCGTGTGTAAATGTGTCACACGACAAAACAAATCCTATTTCATGTAGGGTAATGTCGGATGGCCGGCGCATCCAACCGCGCGATCGTCCAACCAAATCGTGTCGTCTGTAGCATTGTAGGGTGATTCAGCGTGTAAGTTAACACTGCAAAATGGGCGCGGGTAGAAGTGTGTATACCCTCGTGTTGGTTTGAAGAATAGTAGAGAAAATTCATACGTATTTCTTTGCAGCCAAAATTGATAATATTTCCCCATACTATTAGTGTTATTTCATAGGTATTGTTGTATATTATAAAATGTTAAATATATAAATTATATTTTTGATTAGAGTGGTTGAGTCACATTACTAGAGCAGTTGTGAAATATTGTGACCGATATATAAATGAGTGCAGAGAAGGAGAAGAGTTTTTTTTGTTTATATGCGATTATGGATTGTATACTTTGTAGTCAAATAAAGAAATAACTAAATACAATCATAACATGGTGTCAGAAGTGAACGGCGCGTTTGTTAAATTAGTTTTATAATGGAGGGTTGGACACGAATATGGGGTCAAGTGGATAGCCTTAAAAATTGTGTTAGGGGACGGCCAGACTGGGCGAGCGAGCGACTAAAATATAAAATAGAACAGATTGGTTGTAATGATAGGTGGCCAAACTGAAGCGAGCGAGCGAGTGAGTGACTGAGCGCATGCGCTTGCAAGATAAAACTGGTTATATTTTTCAAGCGCACGCGCTTGAACAGGTACAGTCTAGCTTACAGGCGTTAGGCGATATTATTGTATGTTGATTCATTGAGTGCTAGGAAAACTTCTCATTTTGACAATTTTATTAATATCGATAGGTTTGGCACACTTGCTACTAACGGCCTAATTTATTTGGTAAGATCATAAATTATAACTATATATATCTGTATATGTGTAAAACTTATATGTTAGAATACTTCAATATTATCAAAGTAGGCCATTACAAATAAGAATCGCCATTAGCATGGAGAGAGAATGAGAAAACCACAACATCAAATCACTTGTCAAAAACCACCCTCAGTTCACTGAGCCAAGATTTGGAGCCTCTTCGTCAACAGCTATCTGCTAATCACGCGCTCGCTCGTCAGTTTGGCCACCCAGTCGCTTGCACGCTCGCTCGCACACTTGTCAGTCTAGCCGAACACTTAGTAGTAAAACAAAGTTGTTCGGTATTTCGTCATTGAAGTTCACATAAAAATTAAGAAGACTGGAGACTTGAAAAATAAGATTATCATAATGAACACAGTTTTTCGCCCATCTAAACCATTATAACTAACCGGAAACTTATCAGAAAACTGGCGTAAGTTCAAACAAAGATACACACGGTTTATGGAAGCAGTAGAAAAAACGAAAGCCGAAGAAACTACAAAAATAGCCATTCTACTGAATTTGATTGGTGAAGATGGACTTGAGGTCTATAACACATTTAAGTATGCGACAGGAGAAGATAAGGATAAACATGGAACTATATTGAAAACATTTTAAGACTATTGTCAACCACTAAAAATATAATTTTTGAAAGATATAACAAACGTTTGATAGCTTCCTAACGGAACTACACGCCTCTGCATCTACATGTGAGTTCAAGTAAGAGGATTCTCACATTAAGGGACAGGATCATATTGGGAATCTAAGATAATAATCTTCAAGAACGAATGCTTTGAGAGCTGAACCTAACCCCAAAGAAAGCTGCAGATTTCTACAGAGCCACTGAAGTCAGCAGACTACAGGTGAAAGCCCTTCAGAAAAAAAAGTGTAGAATCAGTGAAGGTGCACAATAAAAGTGTCAAAGCTGTAAAAAGCCCCAGTGATAATAATAGGCCTAGTGGAAGTGTTCAAAGTTATGAATGTAAAAAATGTGGCTACACACACAAGCCCAGAGCTGGTCCAGCATTTAGGCAGGTATGTTCTAAATGTAAGCAATTGAATCATTTTGCTAAGCTATGCAATTTTAGACCTATAAATAGGCAGGTACATGAAGTTCTAGAAGTTGACCCAAATAATGTAATAGAAAATGATCAAATATCTAGTGTATACTGGAAAAATGAAGCAGGCCCTAGGTTAGAAAGTGAATTTTCTAATAATTTGCTTATTGATAAAATTCAAACAGGCCCAACTAATATTTATAACATAGAACTAAATTCCGAGGTAAAAATTGACAGCGTAGGAAACACTGTTTCTTGGTTTGAAACCATTTTGTTGGATGAACAAAAATTTAAATTGGATACAGGAGCCAAAACTATCATTCTTCCCTTAAGTGTGTACAATAAATTAGAGAACAAAAACAAGTTAACTGAAACTAATGCTATATTGGTAGCTTTGAGGGACAAAAATAAAATTAAGCCTGAGGGAATAGTAATAATAAATTGCTCTTCTCGTAGTGAACAAAATCAACAGATTAAATTTGTGGTAGCAAATGTAAATTCAGTGCCTTTGCTAGGCTTAAGTGACTGTCTTAAACTTAACTTGTTAGCAAAAATAGGAGTAGATTGTGTTACAGAGCATATAAGCAAAGTAGATGTTATCGCTAAGCATACTGAAGTTTTTAATGGAATGGGGAAATTTCTCGGCAAACTTACATAGAATCAAAAGATAATGTTATTCTAAAAATACACCCTCCTAAACGTGTGCCTCTAAGCTTGCACACTAAACTCAAAAATACTCTAGATGATCTAAAAGAATAATATATTGTTACAGAGGTTACTAAACATAGTGAGTGAGTCAATAGTTTAGTTATAGTGGAGAAACCTTACCACACATTAAAACTTATTTTTGGACCCTAAATATCTTAATAATTTAATGAAGAAGGAACAATTTTTTATTCTAAAAGCAGAAGAAATAATGTCAAGGTTAAGTGGGGAAACAGTGTTTTCAGTGTTAGATATGAACGAAGGTTTTTGGCACATAGAGTTAAATAAGCCTAGTTCATTTTTGTGTACCTTTAATACACCATTTGACAGGTATAAGTTTAAAAGATTACCCTTCGGGGTATGTTCATCCCCTGAAATTAGGAAAAAAAACTTTGATATTCTTGGTGATATTAAAGGATGTGAAATCTATTTTGATGATTTAATTATTGGTGGGTCTAGTGAAAAAGAGCATGATCAGATTTTAAATAAAGTCTTACAAAAGGCTAAAGCAAACAATGTAAAGTTTAATAAAAACAAGTTTCAGTTCAGAGTTAAATCATTAAACTTTATAGGACAAATTGTTTATAGTGAGGGAATTAAACCTGATCCTGATCATTTCAAAGCCATTATAAAGATGTATATACCTAAAAGTAAAAAAAGAGTTAATGAGGTTACTGGGGATGTCAAATTACTTATCACAATACATACCTAACCTATCTGCATTACTGGGGATGTCAAAGTACTTATCACAATACATACATACCTAACCTATCTCCATTATCTTACTAAAAATGATATTGACTGGCAGTGGCTACCTGAACATCAACAAGTGCTTAATCTGTTAAAAAGTGAGTGTTTAACCAAAGCACCTGTATTAACTATATTTTATAGTTCCGATCCGTAACTTTTATCCATAACCTATGGCCTTGAAAAGTTTCATCAGCTAACCTATGGCCGACATGTTGTAATGATATCGATTTTTCCTGTCTTTTTAATATTCGAGATCATATTTTAAAGTAAATATATTAATATTTCTTCTTT
>CABFOV010001727.1:81877-105921 GCA_902141375.1 Timema poppense | reverse complement strand
CTTATGAAAGATAATGTAGGGTGGATGAGTCATGAGTTCGCCCTTTCACCCGTCTAGTTTAATTGTACAAATTAAATCTTTATTAAAACGAAAACAAAAATATGCATACATTGTTTGGATGTATCCAACAATATTATAGATATTATATTTTATTTAAAAATTGTACATTTTAAATTGGACTTGTCAACACCTGTTAACCCAATGCATAGGCTTATTTCATGGCCTTTATTTTAACGTGAATTCTAACTGTAACCACAAATGATTTGCCATATCTACTCCTAAAATAAATGATTTGCCATATCTACTCCTAAAATAAATGATTTGCTGCCATATCTACTCCTAAAATTTATTTTTGTGTAAATCTTGCAGATTTATTGAACATTTTACCTAATGCTGTCAGCATTTTTTATCATACATTTTAAAACGCCTGACCTTAACAGCTCTTTCCCTATGGCCTTGGTAAGTTTAACTTTTAATGTAACTACCATTTCAACATCTTGAGTATGGGTATACTAAACACTTGATCCTTGAAACTAGGTGATGGTGAAGTTTGAGTAGGCAGGAACACAGGCGATTCGTCTCTACACAAGTTATGTTTATTATTATTATTATTATTCTTGGTACCAATTCGGGTTATACGCTTTAAGTACTAACTACGCTAATGGATTAGGAATCGGGAAGGTTGAATTAGAGGAAGTGAACCCGCATTTGCGTGGAGGGAGAGTGGAAAACTATTTAGGAAAAACCACCCCCCAGTTCACCCGACTGAGATTCGAACCTCGATCTCCCCGTCCTCAGCAGTTGAGCTCAACACGACTAGCGCATCAGCCAACTACGCCACCGAGGCGGGTTACACAAGTTGATGGAGTTGGGCAGCAAACAAAGCACCTTTTTTTTTAAAGTACAGTAAATGCATTTCATATCTACCCAAAAGATTTTGGGGAGTAATGATGTATTTAAATTAAATAATTCTTTAAACTGGTAAATAGTAAGTTAGTGGTTTTCTGAAAATTGCATGTCTTTCACACCTTCCTCATGTTTTTTTAAGCACTCCCTTTTATTACCTGTTCATGTTGTAAGCATATGTAGGCCTACTAATTATGCTAATGTATTAGGGATGGCAAAGGTTAAATTTAGAGGAAGTGTATTCACATTTGTGTGGAGGAAGAGTGGAAAACCATTTAGAGGAAACTTTCCACCCTCAGTATACCCGACCGAGATTCAAACCTCGATCTCTTTGTCATCTGCACATATACTATTTTGTAACCTAGTTTACTGATCACTACTCTACTTTATAGATAGCTTAAAGTGAGTTCTCATGAGCCATTGTCAATGAATCATTTTATGAACATGAACTTGAAAATGAAAGGAATTTGTTCGCATGTATCATTGTTCATGATGGTCATAATGTGACTAATCAACTACCGTTACATTTATAAAAATGGTGCCGCTTAAAATACATGTAAATTGTGGTTCATGAAATAATAGTGCAGTTATTGCACGAGTTAGAAAATTTTTGATAAAAAAGTTATAGATAAGCATGTCAACAGACAAATTTCTTTAAAGGCTGTCTGGCGTGTCCAGACATTAACATGAGTCTAAGTTGGAAAACAATTATTGAGGATTACATCCAATACAAGGTTGCAAGTGGTCCAGTGTAATGTTGAATGTAAATAAATATTTACATTCAAAGAAAATTGACTCCACTTAATCCTTCGGACATTAAAAAAAAATTAATTCAATATTTCTTGTACTGGACATGTTCTTTTCATTTTGTTTTCATTTTTCAATAACGATCATTAAAAATGAAGAAAAGTAAAACTTGACACGTGAGAAGGGGCCTTTATCTAACTGGAACAGCATCGTATCGAATTGTCACAACTAAATTGTATTTAATTAATATTAATGCATCTTCAAGCTAGAAAAGAAAAATTAGCTTTTGTATCTAAAAGTCAAAATAGATAGGCCTAGGCTAGCAATTTTGTAAATCACCATTTTGGTCAGGTTTATAATTTACCCAGCCCAAAAAAATCACCTGGTTTTTATTTAAAAAAACATTTATTATATTTTTTACAGAACAATCATCTGATTAATTTTTGAAAATGGTTAGTCATTCTGTTGAAAATCTCTAGGTTCAAAGCCAATAATAATAATAATAATAATAATAATAAACATTGATCTGTATATGGTGTTGTATACAAGTTTTGAAATTACAGATTTTATACAATAGACTAAGCTATAAAATATGTTTGGATTGATTGAACAAAATAATATGTTCAACTAGCAACTCACTTGGGATAATATGATTTTAAGGTGGGCCTACCTACACTGTATTAATGCTAGACCCTAGAAATAATACTTTGTCAAAAAAACAAATGAGATAGGCCTAATTAAAGTTCTTACCTTTTATCTTTAAGTAAAGAAAGCAACAAATCAATTCTGCAGCTGACTTGACAGTAATTTGATGCATGGTCTCCCTTCCTCCTTCCACCTCTTTATATTCCTTCTACACAAACAGTCTTTTATTTTCAACCTGTTAGCTTTTGCAGTATTGTTGCCAAGAATTACATTGTTGCATTATCAGGAACTGTTGATTTAAACCTGTGAAGAAAATTAAACTATGTACTGGAGCAATATTTTATTTATTTTAGCCAAAAACTGTATGCCATATAAACTACAAAAATACAGGCCTTTTCTCGCATTCCCTTCCATCCCACCTTAAGGGTTGTGTATGACTATGTCATCAAACGTCTTACAACGATATAACTCGGCATATCACGCCATATTTAGGTCTAGGGAAAACCGTGAGATTAATTTTAGACAAGACTAAACTCAGGTTAAGTGAAACAATGTTATAAAGGAAATGTTAAGAGAATGGATTATATATTAAAAATGGAATGAACAATTTAAACTAGCAAGCCCACCTTAAGATTGGATGTAGATGATATTCCAAATAATTACATAGTATTTATTATAAAACAGGTTTGTGAGATTGAATTTGAGGTTTTTATAAACTTATTATGGAATAATTTAGAAAAATAGATATGACCAACTTCACGAATAAATTATAGGCTATTTTATTGAAGATGGGGGCATGCAGTTGACGCAAACATCAAATTATTATGTACAAAAATTTGAAGTTTTCCTTTACTCAGGCTACTAACAAAATCATGAACATTATTAAAATATATAATAGTTTAGGAATGTTAAATTTAGTCTATAGATATTGTTTTATTTTTAATAGATCACAGATAAAGAATGTAATTTTATTTTCACTAGTTTAAATTCTGAGATATGTGCTTGGTGGTTAACTCTTAAATGTTTTGTATCATCACAATTTAGGTAATTGTATAATTTGTGTTTTAAAAAGCATGCAAGATAATTTGGCATTGACCCAATCAGATAAGTTTATATCTTATTGTTTAACTTAACTATTACACCAGGATGGTTTTAATTAAAATAATATTGTTTGCATTGTCAGTATAAAAAAAAATTCTAGGTTTCCAGATATCATGTAATTTACATTGATTTAAGTATTTGTGTACGTATGAAGGATATTAAAGGAAACTAATTTTTATGTTTTAAGTTATGTATTTAATAAGATAATTGAACTTGAATGTAGAAATAAGCATTTGAAAAAAAAACAAGGAGCTAACTATGGAACTTGTAAACTAAATATTTCTTCAGTAAATAGAACACCTATTTCAGGTAGGCTGTCTCTGAGAGTTAAACCTATTTGTATATTCTACTTGAGATAATAGCAAAGGGTTGGCTTGTGGAAATAATAAAAATAAGGTGTCAATCTTGTTTGATCTGGTTTGCGAATGACACAGAGGTCATGTTTCGAATTTTGGCTGAGTGTACAGAGAGTGTTTTTTTGATATGAATAGTTTTCCCCTCTACTTACGCACAAATATAATAATCCCTATATTTATTTTTGAACCATACTGTTCTAATATCCACTTAGAATAAATATGTGACTAGCATGGATTGGTGGTAAAACTCTTTGCGCAGAACAAAACAACAAATTTTCCCACCATTCCCAGCATAGCAATAACAATATATATTCAGGTTGCTAGTAAATATTTTATTTGGTGTGGTTACAAACTAGTAGCTATAATTACTATTCCCGCCACTATTTTAATACCAAGAGCAGTAAATATTGTTAGAAACGCTGATATCCTTCTTGTACAGCAAGATGGCGGTCCTTTACACCACTAGGTGTTTTAATGTTATCCTCTTGCTCCTTACACCTTTTTTTCCAGTCAGACTGAACTATCCCCAATAACCTAATAGCAACCCTCTATCGTACAATACACTCTTTGTAACAAAGATGGCACCTCACACACAGGTAGATGTCCGTGATGACTACTCTAACCTCCAGCATAACACACATCTCTGTGATGACCACTACACCGGTTAACAAATTATACAAATATCTTTATAACTTAAGGGCATGTTAATTATTGAAAAAAAATGCAGGCTGGACCAATCACACAATGAGGCAGGCCTTGAAATATTGCATTCAACACTTTTTACCCCTCTGATTTCCCTTCCTCTAGTTGGATGAACAGCTGATACCTTCTTTTTATTTGATTAATATTATAGTTTAAATATATTTCTCCTGGACACACACATAGATTTTGTCAGTAGCCTATAGTTTAAGCTAAACAAAATACAACTAAAATAGTACCCAAAGAGCTTGTTTTATTTAAACTAAATAATAATTCAATTAAGTTTAAAATAGGCTAACTTTTTTTTTGCACCACATATTACCCATTTGGGCTAAATTATTTACCCACACATATGGTGTAGTGATGAAAGGGGAATTTAGATGGTATGAATCCACATATGAGTGAAGGAAAATTGGAAACCATTCAGGAAAAATATCTACAACAGCCCAGGATTTGAACCCCAACCTCGCAGTCACAGGTAAATCAAACTAGAAGATATTGACGTCAACACTGTGTGGTCACTGATGCTTTGTTTAAAATTAATTAATAACATAACATCTAATATTCTCTTGCTAAAATTAATTTACTGGATAATTTATGTGTTTCATTATTTCATTCATCAATTACTTTTAGTACTGTAAACTAGTACCTTAGGGGTTACAAAGAATAAAGGTTAGCAAACCCTTACTGACAAAATTCTAAAATTTCTCAAGCTGTTGAATTCAGCAACACAAACTCAGAACACCTCTTTAGTTCACTTATTTCTCATGTAAACTTCATTTGAGTGGAAAACTATTTAGGAACTACCATCCTCACTACAACTGGCCAGGATCAAATCCTGACATTCCTGTCACTGGATAATTAAGCCAGATCAGGTTGATTTGTAGCATCAATAATACATTTGGTAAAAGAAGTTAAAAAAATTATTTGGCAAATTAACTTAAACATTTGTGTGTGTAGTAGATAAGATTAATTATTTGAATTGCATCAATGTTGATTAAACTGCTTTTTACAAAACCAAACTATTTAATTTGTTTTACAGGGTATCTACTTTACTGGTAAATCACAGAAATGAAATTTTAAGGTTACTTACAGAATTGTTTTTAAATTTCTGACATTTAAAAAACAAACATAATTGCTTAGCTACTATCATTGCATACCTATATTTATATATATATTATCCCCGCATAGTTACTTATTAAAATAAATGTGCAAACTACAGGCAACATGGATGTTTCAATGCGTGCATACTTGATAATGTATTATGTTCAAAACATGCAGAGACAGGTTCGTGCAAGTAAGCCGATTATGATTTACTGATGCATAAACGTGCAGTAAGCATATGTGTTTTGTATGAAGAATATGGTTGCTTAAAAATATTAATTCAAGTATATTAAAGTGTTTGAAGTATTTTACTAAATCAATTCACTATAATAAACAGAATTTATATTTCAATTTTATGTTTTGCTTACATTAATAGAGAGTTTTATGGGTTTTTATATATAACTAAGTTAAGAAACTGGAAGATTTTTTGAATGATTAAATTTTTTAACAAAACTTAATTAAAAATAAATTAGAATACATTTAACATATTATTTAAATATATGAAAAGAAAGTTAGTATAAATTTTCTTAATGATTCTTATGACCACAATTACAAAACGGATTTCCTAATAATTTTTATTAAATTATTAATCACCAGATTGCATGCTTTTTAGGAATAAAAATTGATCAAGTATATTAAAATGATTTCATATACTGTGTAAAAACCTTAAGTACTGCCCCTCGTTGAGTACGCCAATTGTGACGAACTAATTGGAACTGCCCCGCGTTGTGACGTCATTTGTTACGTTCTGCTGGAATGCCTTCACGTTGCGCGCCATTGTAATGTACTAACTTCACTTTGGTTTGAAGAATATATATTACAAATAAATGTTTTCGAAAATAGATACTTTTGTATAAACTTTNTATATATTACAAATAAATGTTTTCGAAAATAGATACTTTTGTATAAACTTTAATGTTATAATGTATTACATATCACTGTTTGAAAAAGAATAATGGAAACCATTTAGGTAAAAACACCTCGGCCGTGATTCCAAACAACCAAGCTAACATTATCAAACTATACGAGATTGATACACATCTCTTTCGTCTGCCGAAGAAGAGTAGAATGACGCGTCTACCAAGCTAGCGTCCTCTCGAGTCGAGCCGTGTGAACCCTTTAGTTCACACCCTCGAACCCAGACCACTCCTTGCTTTCTTTCTATCGACCAATGGGGTTAGTTTTTAATTAGCGCGCATTTAAGAAAATAGACGCGTTACTCTGCACCTGCTATTTATTTACTGCGTATTACAACCCGGAAACAAAAACGATGCTTCTGACAAGTGCAGTTAAAATAAAAGAAAAAGAAACATGGCCGTAGTCTAGAAAAGATGAGTTCACTTTAAAATTAAATGAAAAGAAGAAATATTAATATATTTACTTTAAAATATGATCTCGAATATTAAAAAGACAGGAAAAATCGATATCATTACAACTGTTAATTACAATACAGGAATTATAAACATGAAAACATGCAAATTGCCAGGAAAAATCTGGAATTCTCAGGAAATTTTATTTCCAAGGTTGAGTAGATTCGGTTTCATGTTTTCCATAATACTTTTTTTATTATACACTATGGTTGCAAGGTCTAAGGTGTCAAGCTCACAATATACTAGATGTCGTTGATGGGAAGATCAAGGTTTAATTCTAAGCAAGATGCACGTTAGCAAATCTACTTTCTTCATCTCCACTCTGTAGTATGTCATTTATAGCTTTTATGTTAATTGTATTAATTACAAAAGCTTTCTTTAAAAGCAGGTTCTGAACATTATTAGTTATTGTTAAGATATCCATAAGATTAACACCTGCTTTGGTGGCCACATGATCTACGGCGTCATTCTCGCAATAGACTAGATTGTCAATGACATGGAGATCGGGGTTTGAATCCCATTTGTGTGTACTAAGGGTGGTTTTTACAAAAATTGTTTTCCACTCTCCCTCCATGAAAATGGGTGTATATACTTCCTCTTAATTCCACCTTCCTCATCCCTTACTCATTAGTATGATTAGTACATAAGCGTATAATCTGAAGAGGTAGTAAGACGTGATGCTAAATCAATATAAGGCTGTTTTCATTAGATAGGAAACCTAACAATATGGTTCTAACATTTTATAGTTGATATAGCTTTTAAAGGATATCTTGCTGATTGTTGATGACAGCATGTGTTTATGGACACGTGGCGTGTTACAGCCTTGTGATTGGACAGAAGTTCCAAGTTCCACTTGTGATCACTTTGCTGGTGTTATCAGTCATCAGGTCACACCCGTTGAAGGTCCCTGGACTATGTAACTGTGTTGTGATGGCACCCATCCTATCCTGCCTGCTTACTTGAGTAAATGTAAACTCATTTTGTTCGCTCATTTATTTTAGTGGTGTACTTCCCATTTTTTTAAATACAAATACCAGCAAATAGTTTTTCTTGTCTCCCATACATGAATAAATATCTATTATTTTATCAAAATGTTGTCATTTTTTAATCTTATATATTATTTAAGCCGGTCAATATTATTAGAGAGGACTGATCACTAATTACATGCCATTATAATCTATAATAATTTAGTTGTTTTATTTGAGAGAAAGAAATTATGTTTGAATTTTAAGCCTTAAGGAAAAATTCAAGAAAATACTTGAATTTTGCCAACTGTTGGAATTAAAACACATTAAAGAGCCTTTATTCAAAGATGTGACCAAACTAAGCTGCCATTTGAATTTTTCTAACCTAAATTTGATATTAAATTTCCAGCAAAATCACACTACTTAACTTTTTAGCATTGACACAGCTGCCAACATATTATCTTGTAAATCAATGGCAATTAGTATACATACACATGTACAGTCAGATTTAGATGGAAAGGCAACTTTTTGACAGTTACAACAGTTACTAAAACAATTTTAATATATTGATATTTCAAGACTTGTGATTTGCATCAGTCATGTTTGAAATGATACTAATAATATAGTAAAACAGAGAAAAGTCAGGGAATTTGCGCAAATTTCTGAAATTTTCAAATATTCACCAAAATAATATGCAACTTTAATTTACAATAGTCAAAATAACAATTTTTTTTCAGTTTATATACATCACAAAATCTCTTTTAGCACAATAATTGTCCTGGTTGAGCATGCTAATCCCAATCATCTTGGTCACCATTTGATGTACTTGTCATCTTTTCGCCCCATTACGCAGCATATTTAGCTAATGTTGAGTCACAGTTATTTGCATATGAGATAATTCAAATAAAATATAGGAAGAAGAAACTAAAAAAAAAGTGTTTCATGTCAATTTTAAAATAAACTTCTATAAGGTGATCTTTTAATGGCTCATTAAGATCTCACTTAAATCGCAATACCCAATAGCCCCTTTTTAGGCTAAATTCCTTAACCCCTAATTTTAAAAATATGCTAGTATTTTATCAAATTTTAATTTTACCAGAATTCTACTAGTTTTTATCAAATGTGAAGCCGAAAAATGGCCTTGGAATTAAACTCCAAACGGCTTCAAGAAGAATCCAACTTTCAAAAAATTGGCAGGGAAGAATCAGTTCAAATAGTTTTTATATAAAAAATCTAGACAAGTAAACTTAAAATATTTTATAGAGGCATCAAATTTTCAAAAATTCTCTGGGCTAAAAAAAATGCATATGTAGAGGCAGTTACTTAGAATAAGGTGGAATGATATTTGAGTGTTTGTAAAAACAAACCCACTTTAATTACTACTTTTTACTATCATGCTCTAAAATAGATATTATCCACAGAAAAACATCTTGTAGTGGAAGTACTTCAGACATGTCCATCCATAAAATGTATTAAAAAATAAATTTTATTACAAGTTGATACATTCACTAAAGATTACAAAAATGATTACCTCCCACAGGTATAAAAGTCCTTTAACCAGATCAAATTGAAATGTCTTATCAAATAGATTAAATATGAATGGCCACTTGAAAGATAACATCTATCTTTTGATGTATCACTGACCATAAATTATCATTTTAATGTCACTAAAATCTGATGAAAGCGTGAAAGGTATAAAGATTCCTTTTAACAAGAAAATTATGTGAAGCTGGTTATTTTTTCTTGTGATGAAATCAAATCATATCCCATTTGGGTGTTTTGAGGGTACTTTCTCCTAAATGGTTTCCAACTTTACCTACCTGCTAATGTGGATAAATTTCCTTTAAAATAAATTACCTTTCTCTTTCATAATTCATTATTGTAATTTATATATATGGCATGACGAAAAAGAAAATCTTATTCAAAATATTGTCATAAATATTTATTTATAAACTGGGAAGTTTGCAAACACTACACTACACATATACAACTATTTCTACAAACATATGGTTTTATTTGACAGCTTCTATGTTTATCTAAGAATTGTGTGACTCATAATAATGACGTGGTCAAACATACATCATTGCTTTAATCACACCCTTGTACCTAATAATATCTTAGTCAATTGAAAAGACTACGTATATATATACTGGACATTTTCATAATACAAATTTTCACTATACAAATAACATTTAATCTTTTACTAATTTTCATCAATTTCTCTCTCTCTTTCTCTCTATATATATATATGCCTAAAAATGTTTAATCAAATCATAGATATAATTTAAGTTTACATAATTTTAAACTAAACAAATGTGAAGGCATATGGAAGTACCAAAATTGTATTATTTATTTTCAACTATTATTCTTTAGTCAAATTACTTACAAATAGTTCATCACCTCTATAAGTAGAAACAAATATAATAATAACAACCCACATGAATTTGTGTTTTGTATTGCTCACCATCATAATTTTTATATAAAACCAGCCAAATCTATACAGTAACATGTAATATTAACATCTCTTTCAAATATAACCTAATTTTAGCTATTTTATGACCTTGCACAAAATCATGTTAAATAAAGCCTAGTTTTTTAAAGTTTGTTTATTTTCTTCCTCATACTGAGAAATACATTTGACATATATATTTATTAGACATGTGCGGGAATGTGGGGAATTTTCAGGTAGGAAATCAATTTCCCATAAAACGGTAAATTTTTAAAAATAATTTTCCAATTTAGTTTTAAGTACATATTGTTCACATTTATAATTTTAGTCCAATTACTTAAACCTTTCCATTAATTTCATTAAAAACATAAAAAATAGTCAAATGATAAAATTAGGAGCTTATGGCCATTTGGTCAGAAGGGAATCAAATTATATTTGTTGAAAGAAGGTGTTCATAAATGAGAGGGCCTAATGGCTGGCTAGATGGCTTTTTAAATTATGGTTACATAACATCGTGGAAAAAGGAAGAGGTTAGAAATAGGCCAGAAAATTATAATAGAAACAAATTGTATTATAGTTATAGAACATAGTGGTGTGAATTTTAATTACTACTAACACAATAATTAACATAGCCTTTTTTTGAATAAACAAAAGTGAGCCACAGTCTTGTCCATATTAATACTAAAAAAACTTTCTCGACTAATCCAGTATACTTAGTTATCTATAACATTTGAGTTACTAAACCTCTCACAAAGGGCGCTGTTATACTAAAAAAAATAGTATATCCATTTTGTATGCTGGTACGATACTAAAGCAAATGGATGCCATTGCAAATAATAAGATTAATGTAATAGGCCTGTATAGATTCACACATGTTATGAATCTATTTAAAAAACACTTTAGTCATTATTTTGCGCAAAAAATATGTTTTCCTGGCTTATATTTACTCCTGTTAATTGTATGTAGTGTAGTACCATATGCTATTTAATGGCACTCAGTTGTGTTGACTGAACTAGATAGGGGGCTCCTGAAGAGTTGATGTTAAAATGATTCTACTGTGTCTTAATGCGCACACACACACACACACACACACTTGGAAAAACAAAAGTGTGGGAATCCAAGGCCAACCAGTAATTATCTTTTAGATTAGCTGTGTACTAGAATAAAAACATACCAATACTTAGAGTAGACTTTATTTACTAGTAGCTCTACACTAAATAAAATTTATTTTAATATGAAAATAAAATAAATCACTTTCTCCACAATAAACTATCTTTGCATACTCACTCCCTTTGCTTCAACAACCTCCACACAAAATCATACATGCTATTTTATTCTTAAAACTCTTATGTTTTCTCTTTTTCACACATTCAACTACCACATTTAGCCACTCCTTTTGATTCATACACTCTACCATCATATTTCTTCGTCACTTGATCCACTTTCATTCTCTCAACATGCTCAAACCAAGGTGAGGATTTTTCCACATACATTTCTTAGATATCTCATTACATCCACATTCATCTTGCACTTGTGTTTCTCCTGACAAACCCATACTTCACATCCATGAAACAATGTTGTTGAAGTTAAACCACTTTTATATACTACCATCTTTGCCTCTTTTCAACAGTCCACAGAAATCCAACTACTCTCCGAGATGCATTCACATCTCTGTTGAGTATATACATATAATAAAATATGTGAATATTATTAAAATATAGTCGGTGACCTGGTGGTCTAGGGGTAAGGTGTCAGACTTCTATGCTGGCGGCCGGGGTTCAATCCTCGGTCCCGGCACAGATTTATTTGATTACCAAAACCTTCCTTCACCTCTGACAAGACATCTTGTGAATGTGGGGAATGCCAGGCCTCCATCGTGGTTCGGATTCCACGTTAAACTGTAGGTCCTCCATTTCATCTCACAATCACCCTACCATTACACATTAGCATAAGTGCGTATAACCCTAACGGGTAGTAAGACGTGGTGCTAATAATAATAATATTAAAATATATGTTTGTTTAGAATAATTTAATGGGGTAAGAAATGGTGACATTGCAATTTATTCCCCTTGATTGGGGGATAAATAAGCTCACAGACCAACACCATTATAATAAGATGGCGTTGTCACTGTTTATTGTGCCACTGATAGCGTAGCTAAGTTTTTCTTAACACAACTACCATTATCACTACTCACCTTGAAAAGTAGTAAGAATAATTTACATAACACACTAAGGCCCAATTTTAAAATTTTCCATTCTTTTCATGAGGTCTTAAATGATTTTAAGTGATAGCAACCATTGTTTTAAATTTTATGTCTGGTTGGCACTAAGGCTTACGTTAAATTGCTTGTATATTTAACATGAGGTCCGTCTTACATTTATCAAATATAGCATCCACAATAAAGTTAAAACATTCCAACATATTGCTTTTTAATGCAATTTGTTATTATTAGGGTAAGGTGTTGTACTTCTGTTTTGGGGGTGCAGGGTTCAATCCTCGGTCCCGGCACATATTTATCTGATTGCCAAACCCTTCCCTCACATCTGACAAGACGTGTATTAATCACAAATTGTGTATGTATGGAATGCCAAGCCTCCACCGTGGTTCGGATTCTCACGTTAAACTGTAGGTCCTCCATTTCATCTCGCAATCACCCTACCATTACACATTAGCGTAAGTGCTTATAACCCGAACAGGTGCTAATAATAATAATAATATTAGGGTGAGACAATATTTTATTTTGCTTTGAAAACAATGGGTGATGATTACTCTGAGGATGAGTTTTTACTTTTGAAGAGTCCCAAGACTTAAAAGACCATCGATATAATGAGCATGAGGGGATTTTCTAGAATTTTATTTTCAACAGACATTAAAAACACAAAAGTTAATAATAGATAGCCAACTTTGTATGTTATAAATTACACCAAAATACTTTTACTCGTTTTCAGGTAAACTCCATA
This sequence comes from Timema poppense, assembly GCA_902141375.1. NCBI lineage: Eukaryota > Metazoa > Arthropoda > Insecta > Phasmatodea > Timematidae > Timema > Timema poppense. The sequence goes on along the minus strand of CABFOV010001727.1, from coordinate 92,618 downwards.
GACGGTAATACCTATCATTCTCTGCATTTAAATTAAAACAATCAAAAACTTTTTAAAAAAATCTGTGCTCCAAGAAAATGAACAATTGGAAATCATAACCTGCCAAGCATGACATTATAATAGTAAAACATAAAAGCAACTTTAAGCGATCGACTTTTCAGAATAAGTATGAGGGCTACACTACAAAAGGGATATTGTTAGATTGGACCTAAGTGTTTTATTTGCCATGGGATTTTTGTTAACATTCTTAAAAAGTAATTTAAGCCATGGCAACATAGGCGAGCAATATTTACCATTACCCGCTTTGGTGGCTACATGGTCTAAGGCGCTAGCTACTATAATAATAGACTAGACTGCAGAAGATGGATGACGAGGAGATAAGAGGTTTTAATTTAGGTCGGGTGTACTGAGAGTGTATTTTGCCAAATGTTTTTCTAATCTCCCTCCATGCAAATGCAAGTACACGTCCTCTAACTTTAACCTTCCTAATCCCTGAAACCATTAATGTAATTAGTACATCTGCATATAACCCAAATGGATAATAAGACGTGGTGCTAAAAAAAATATTTACCATCCTCATCCACATCTTCAAATGATTTAAACTTTTTTAAAACATACCATAGTAATTATTCTTGTCCACAATATATTAACAATACTTACAAACCACTTTCATGAGCAAAATATTTTGATGAACCAAAGAAAACACACTTGATGCATTTCACATCAACAACCCACCTCGGTGGTGTAGTTGGCTATCACGTTAGTTTCATGTAGAGCTTGACTGCCGAGGTGGGGGATCACAAGGATGTTTCACCATCCCAAATATATCACAATTAAAGTCTGCAAAAACTAAGTAAACTCCCAAATTAACTTAAACAAGTTTGGGTTTAGCTGGGGTTTCCTATTACATTCTAGGTACTCTTGCCCAGCTTATATCTTAACAATAATATCTTTCGGTAACAATATAACTGTGTTTACCATTATAGCCAAACTTTGTTAGTATTATTTTACCAACCTTGAACACACTTTATAATGTGTGTTGTATTTTGATTTCAATCTTGTGATTTTATGTTGTTGTGACTTAAAGTAAAATCTTATCAATTCTAAAATATGTCACTGTATGGTTGGTTTTGCTTTTTGAATGCCAATCTCGATAAATTATCATTGTTATGACTATATGACACCTTTTTTCAATTAATAATTTGGCCAAAGAATGAAAATGACGTTAATAACTTTGTAATTTTTTTTACTTTTCTTTTCAAAATCAATTTTATCTTATTTCAAAGATAAATGTGTGTGTGAGTCAATATTTAAAATAAAATTTAAAATCTTAAAATAATATGTAATATGATGTTCTTATCAGTACTATTTGTTTAAATAATGGAAACAATCATTCAAGTACGAAGATGCATTTAATATTATAGTTCATTGTCAACTTGGCATAGGAGCCCTCACTGTTGGCAAGTCTAAATATTTCACCTTCAAACATTTCTCAATTACCTCCTACCCGCTTTGGTGGCAACATGGTCTAAGGCGTTATTCTTGCAATGGACTGGACTGCCGGTGACTGGGAGGTTGGAGTTTGAATTTGGTTTGGGTGTATTGAAAGTGTCTTTTCATAAAGTTTGTTCGGCGTAGGAATTGTTTTCTGAAAGGCCTTTTTCCATACCAGAAATCTATTATATAGTGGGATATTGGTAGGAAAAAAGACCTTTCAAAGAGTAACTCCTACCGTGAATGGGTATAAATGGTTTTCCACTCTACATTCAAATGTGGTCACACTTTCTCTAAATTCCACTTTTCTTCTCATAGTAATATGTACATATGTGTACAACCCTAAAGGAGTAGCAAGACGTGCAGCTAAAAAACAACTATCTCTGAAAGTGTGGAGTGACAGGTTTGGTCTTTTATCTGTGTAAAAGTGGGTTAAGTTTGACTATGTGTGATTTAAATTGATCTCTTAAGTACAATTCTATATGATAATAGCCATCCTTCTAATAATCACTTGTAAGAATAATAAAATCAATGGTCAGGTTTTTACATTTTTCTGATAAAACTGTTTTTATGTGTTTCATTATTGAAGAACAATTTCTCACATTAACTTACTTTAGTTGAAAGGAACCTTCAATAAAACACTTTATCAAAACGAGTTTCTCATACTAGATATTTTATTTTACTCTTTAATTAAACTTTAATCAAAATATTGGCATAATCTGTTGAGTTTTTAGGTTTTATCCTTAGCATTGTTCTCTCACACATAATATTTTTGGTTATACTACCCTTTGTCTAACCTGAAAGGAGCAAACCTACCTTATATTATTACACTATGATAGAGTTTATAAGATGGACTCATAATGTAATCCGCCAAGGTAAGACTGCTACCATCCAGGGTGAACGGACTGTACCTATTGAGTGAGTCCATCCACCATAGGAGTGGTGCTGACATCTAGCAAAAGTTACCAGATCACTCTTGTGTATCCATTTGCCAAACCACATGATCTGCAAGGTCATATGTTGAGTTTCTGTCACTTTTCAGTTAAAACTTTCACAACAAACCATTTGTTATTAATTATATTTTTCTTCTAACAGTTTTTACATCTTCTGCTAGTTGTTGGTTACCACCACTCTTATGGGGAATGGACTAAAATAAATGTTAGCCATTATAGTGACCTTGACAGATTAACATCATGTGGGGATTTCCTAAAAACGTTTTTGTCCTCAATAAATATGCTCATAATAAAAAAAAAAGTTGAGACCTATTAAATTTTAAAAGAGAAAAAGAAGATATTTCACTATACATGGATGGTAAAAGACTCAAATAGCCATTAGTATCACTATAGAGTATTACACAATTAAAGTTTGTTTTTTACATGCACTTGTAGTATAACAATGTCTTTACTTTATTATGTTAGTTATTAGAAAGGATTAATTTTCTTCACATTACTGAAATTGTTTAAGTTTTAGCAAAACTATATGAGCAGACTCAATCCAAATTGCTGTGTCCTTTTATCAATCCCTCCCAAAACTCATTGGGTTACATATGCCAGAACGTTGACACAAGAGACTTACGGCCAGTTTCTTAGACTTGATACATCTCCATTGTGGTGCTAAACTAAATCCAGGATGCCACCTACAGTAGCCCCATGGCTTCTTTGGTGCTGACTGACAGCTGACGCCTTTGAAAAGTTACCAGACCAAATATTGTATCCCCATGCTGAACCATATGGTCTGAAAAAACATGTGTTTAGCAGCTGTCACTTCTGACAGTCAAAATTTATGTATATACCTAAATGTTGACTATCAGAAGTCAGCTGTGAGCTGTCAGTCAGCACCAAAGAAGCCGTGGGGTTAGTGTACCTAGACCAGAATAGAATGGGACAGTTTCATTGCCATGCATAGTACGTCTACAGTGTGATGGTATACTAAATACAGGATGACATAGTCTACCTAGACTAAAATCAGGGTGTCCAACAATCTGGAAAACCTGGAAAAGTCAGAGAACTTGATCAAATTTCTGGAATTTTCACATATTCATTAACATAACACACAATTCATTTACAGTAGCCAAAATAACATATTTCTTACAGTTAAATACCTACCACTTAACTCTTTTAACATAGTTGTGCCTATTGAACATACTAATCCAAATTCTCAAAGTCAATATGTTATTTATAGTGCTGCCTTTCCACCCCTTTACCCTGTGTCTTTAACCAAAGTTGAGTCTTGTTTATGAGCTCGTTTGTGAATTTGATTACCTTATAAGAAGAAATTAAAAAAGAATATGTCTCACAACAATTTAAACTGTACTAATGTAAAAGACAAACTTTTCAATATGCTCTAACTAAAATCTAACTTAGATCACACCCAACAACCCATTGCTTAAGGCTGAAATCCTTCACCCCCTTCATAGAGTGACACAATTTCAGAATGTTTATGTATCTAAAAATATTATTACAGCACGTTGAGATCTTAATAAATAAAATAATGTTTGTAGTATAAAGTGACTGGGTCTACACTTTATTTCTTAATTTTGACAATATTTTTACTTTCTGTTCACATTTTTAAGGGATATTTATGTGACCTTAACCCATCCTGATGACTTAAATTGGCCTCCAATAAAGTAATTTGTAACTAGAAATTACTAAACACTAATTGAACTTATAATGACAGTTGTTCATGTTATATCATAAAGTAACATCGTGGTCACATTTCTCAACATGACAAGTCTAAAACATGATATATCCTTGTATACACTAATCAGACATGTGTTCGATTCACTAGTAAAATGAACCATTGTATAATATGAAATATCTTCTTTGAATTTGAATAAACATCTTTTAAGTTTAAAACAATATATACCGACTTGAATTTCCAGCTTGTGATTATAATTATTTTCAGGTGTTATTTTAATGCATCGTTTTTGTAATAAGATTCTCTTAGCCACATCAGAGAGCATGTGGACTAGATGTTAAGCTTATCTAGTTTGTTTGACGAGAAGGCCAGAGATTAAATCCTGCTCGAAAGTATTAAGGATGGCTTTTCTTAAATGGTTTCTCACACTTCCCACACAAATGTGCATACATCTATTCTGAATTCTCTCTTCCTCATCCCTACATAATTAGTGTAATTAACTGTGCTTGAACCAGGCCAGTAGTAAGAGACATAAGCTCACAATATGCAAGTTTTAATCTCTTATCAAATATGTAATGTTTTATTATTTTTATGACTGAGGTTTAAATCATTTAACAAAGTTTATTAAATGCTATACATTTTGGCACTTTTTAAAATCTGTCTCAAATCAATTTTTAATAAAATTAAAAGTTAAAATTAAAGTTGTCCTCACATATGCACCTGTAATCTTGTTGGGCTAGAGGTGAGAAAGAAATTAAAAATAAATGTATTAGTATTCCCATATTAACGGGCATAGTGAAAAAACAAACCCAATATTATGGTAGAACCATATCCAGTGGAATTACTGGGATTTGTACTTCAGTCCAAGCCTCCCAAGTCTGTGTCAATTACATCAGTTGAACATTTCGACTCTTGGCTAACTCAAACAAATATTGTGGTTTGTTGTACTAAAATATTGAAATTTACTTTACCATTTTTAAAATATTTTTCAGTAAAATTAATGTTTCATGTTATTTCCATATAAACATGACTTTATAAAAACCCCATGATGATTTTTAAAATAGAACTGTTTATTGTTAATTTACTCATCTAAATGAGGCTACATAAATGTTTCTAATAATAAAGCTTTTTATATTTTAAATAACATTTTAAGTGCATTTATATTTTAAATAACATTTTAAGTGCATTTATGTCAATTTTATGATAAACGTCTGTTGGCACGCATTCAGAACTGTATAATACTTGAAATATTATTTTGATCTCCCTGTTGACACAATTTTATAAGTAGAAGTGAGGGTTGAATCCTCTCCTTGTTTTGTTACATTGTGTTTTCACAAACTCTTCCCAGACTAATGTTGGTACATATATTAAAAAATTACAACGGTGGTGAAGTTAATTTTTTATCAAAAGTGAGTTATCCACATACTAACAATGTGTATTGCTTAGTGCTTACTTTCTCATTGTTAAATTTTGATTTTAACCTGTTACCATTGTTGTAAGTGGCATCATTATTATGGCTTTGTTGATAATTTCAGTGGTGAATAGTAAAAATTGTGTTAGAAAAGGAAAATTAAATGTAAATAGTTGAGAAGAGAATTTACATTAAGGAATAGGGTGTCAAGGCAAGCACTAAACTAACCTCAAAAATGCATTATCAAACTTTAAAATGAGTTACATCATGCTAACTGTTAGTATCTAATACAAATCACATGTTTAAAGTCTCATTTCATTTCAATATAATTTATCAGCATTATGTTTATTTAAACAAAATAATGTCTTTGACTAGACTTCATTATTAAATAAATTTCTTTGTGGGATGTATTCTAATCAGTTAGTCTCTTGTAAGTTATGCCTTAGACTAGTATTCTGTGAACTCTTTAAGTTTGTGGTACACTTAGCTAGTCAGTTTTTGTTGTGCACTGTTTGGTTTTGGGTATGCTGTGTGGCTGTAGAAAATGGATTACACACACAGTCCAACAGTTGAACGGCAAATCTTAATTAGGAAAGTATAAACTAATTTTTTCCTGCTCAAAGACTAAAGATTGAAGTTCTTTTTTGTGCCTACTTGTTTAATATTTGGAAATACTTTATTCAAACTATTCGTCGGCAATGTGGGTAAACCATAACTCTAACTTTGTGTAAAAGCTTTTTATTTTGTCAGATATATTTAAAATATAAATATGAGTAAGAAATTCGGACAACATACTGCTGCTTGTACCAACTTCATTCGTGTTCTTATTGAACAGCCACATATGGCACAATGAGTTGTGGTCACATGGCACGCCTAATTTACCACCGCGGCACACCGTTTTTGGAACACTGCCTTGGATCAGGACACCCCTAATGAGGATACTATGCTTTATTCAATTATAAGATATTTGTATTACAATTTTGCCTTTTATTTTGTGACACAATTTTTAAATCTTATATTATTCTGGTTAGACTTAAAATAATTAAAAAATATCATTGCCTAGTAAAATATAGCTTGTTAGTTATTAAATTATTTATTTGTCTAAAAATTTATTAAATGTAACTTACAACATTGTTTGAGCTAGCACTTCATTTGTTCTAAAATGTTATTCTGCACCATTCTGAGTATAGTGATAGTTTTCCCTCTCTGTTATGAGCAACTAAGTAGACTTTAAAAATTGTTCTGTCAGTTGAGTGAATTTACAAGTGATCGATATGTCTAAGTCAAAAGGTCACAGTTTTATTGACCTCAAGATAGCTGTGGAAGAAGTATTTGTGTGTGTGTGTGTATATATATATATATATATATATATATATATATATATATATACTATGCGAATGTCTCTCTTTGGGTAAAAATGAACATAATTATTTAATTCCTAGTATTAACAAATACATTTGTTGAAAAATGTTTATAATTAGTATATTTTTAAAAATATTACTACCTTTAGTTTGAGTTATATGAATATTTAACTTTTCTTAAAAAAGTGTTTTGAATGTTTTGTTCTCCACACATGTACTAAATACCTGACCTATTTTGAAGTAAATTAACTAAATTGGGTAAATTTAGATGATTACATAATCTTTCCCACACACTATGTACGTTACATTTAAATCACCCGTCTCCAATATATGCTGGGAAAAATAGAGATAAGTGTATGGAGTGTGTGACAGATAAGCAGTCAGGGACAAGGCATGATTTCTTAATTGCCTTTTTTTTATTACTTACAAGCAACTGTGGTTTGAAGATTCTTATTTCCTCCCCTACATTTGAGTGTGATGTGATTTCTATCACTTGTGCCCCCTCTCTCGTCTGTTCTCCCACTACAAGTGGCCAGTGGTCAGTATAAATAGCTGTCTGCCACTCGGGTAGCCCAGCAGTATTATTAACAGAACCACGAATGAGTGTCATTGGGAAAAAGCTCTGTTAGAGCTCTTGAAACACATTAAAACCAGCCGGCCTACATCTATTCACATTTTGTGTTTGGTTTTGTTGAATATTAATACATCAAAAGTGGAAAATATTTCCTTTTTTCCAAGGAAACATTTCTTCCATTTGGGCGAAAAGAGAATGTTCTCAGTGAACATACTTTAAAACTTACATTAAACAACTTGAAATACTGGCCCTAATAGCCGGCTGGTTTGTATTGTGCTGGTTATAATTCTGTGAATGAAATCATCCTTAGAAAATAAACAAGGTAAGGAGGATATATTGAGTACTAGGGCAAGTTTGGGGCTAGGAATGGGATGTTTAGTTATAGGTTTCGATTAAAGGCAAAGTAAATAATAGTTCTAATTTTAGTGGTTTGTAACGTGATGTATATTATTGTAAACTCAACCTCTTTATTTTATTTTTCATATTAATCTATTTGAATTCTACTATATTCACTTTGTCATTTGTCTAAAACTTGTTAAACACTCATTTTGAATAAAATACTTTTACAAAATCTGGAAAAAATTTCTTTACGTGAACACACACATGATTTTTACTTTCACTAGATAAAATATAACTTGCACAGTTTCAAAAAAAAAATGACCAAAGAATAAATAATATTACTATTCTTACTATCTGTCATTTTACTGTTAGTTCCATGAACTATTCTTACAAAAGCCTACAGTAATTATTTTTCTTTGTTTAAAGGTGATGCATCCAAACTGTTTAATCTGTTTGTTTCTCTTTGTACATTACACAAGTGTTACTAACGGCTCAATCCAGGGTATTTAGACAGAGAAAGTTGTTATCAATGATCTATTATTAATGAGGGGAAGATGGGGAAACTACAATGATAAATTTCTTGGTAAATACACCAAATGCGCCTGGCTAAAATTCAAACCATGCCATCACCACCACCTATCCAATATATTGCCCCAATAGAATAAAAAATATTGCATCAAATGGTGTAAACTATGGTGGCTCAATCTGACAGTTAAGATATATTAAACAATATACAAACTTGTAAAATACTTAAGATATATCTACTTTAAAACCAGGGACTCTAAATCTAGTCTATTCATGTAGTTGGTCCATTTAAACTCATGAATGTAGCTGTGAATACATATTGTGTTTTCTTCTGTGTCTGTGTTTTACCTTGCTACTTTTCTCCAATGGTAAAACATGTCTTGTATGTTTTTAGGGTTGCAACATCTCTGGTCGGCTGGTTCAGAGCCCTGCGGCTGGTTTCTGCTTGTACAAGTCCAACTGGAGACTATCCCTGAACGGAGAACCTCCTTGGACTGCTGATAGCATCTGCCACTGCCTGCCGTCCTGCGATCGTAGTTAAAACCACTTTGTTAACAAACTGCCTAACCCTGAACTAAGGCTGCCTCGTAAGTACACATTTGTTTTAGTTTAAATTTATATATATGTACATCATATACATATGTTTACTTTCCTGCAGAGTAAACACACTATCAAAATATAAATAGCACTTAGCCAGTGTTGCCATACACCTGTACACACATTTGTACAACCAGGAAAACAATGTAAATTTTTCGTGACTGGAACAAATATAGTAATGGTATAAAATTTCACCAAAAAAAATGCTAGAATACTTTTAAATTTGGGACATATAATTGCAAGTTTTAAAAATGACCTCGCATAACAGTATTAAACATGATGATTATAACATACGTCTTATCCATCCTTTTTGATGTATTGTCAGGGTTGCCATGCACCTGGAAAAAACACAAGAAACTTTTTGTGTCTGGAAAAGGGAAAAAACACAAAAAAAAAATGTGTGTCTGAAAAAAAACTGGAGAAAACCCAAGGGAATTTTTGCAAAATCTAGTAAATAAAACTGGATAATTTGTTAATTTGGAACATAAATAAAAATTTAAAATAATAGTTGGTAGGCTTTTGGATGGACGCAAAAGTGAACTGAATAATTAATCATACTTATTCAAACATGTCTCATTACCCCTTAGACAAGGATTGTGAAGCGACAGAAGATGTATTGCCCCATTAATCTCAAATTATCCTGTTTTAAACATGTTACATGACTTCACACTGGTCAGTTTGATGAAAAATGAAATTTTATAACTTATTTTCTTCAATCTCAGCTTCTTGGAAAAATGGACATTCCTTCTTGAAAACCTGAAAACCTGAGGGAATTTCACAGTAAGTGAATAGTGGCAACCCTCCCTGGGTTGTTTAGGAACAGCATATACTTACCCATCAGGATCACATAATTTTGTTCTAAAAACCAATAACATTACTACAAAATTGTCAATTATATGATTGCTAAATTTAATTCTTTTCTTTTATCTAAAGTATCTAGAAAAGTGAGAATTGCTTTAGAAAAATAGTAGGAAAATGGTTGTAATACAAAGCTTAGTGACCTCTCCATCACTAACTAAATAGGCAAGACTAAACTCATTCTTTTGTTTTTGTACACACAAATGCAGTTGGTGATTATGTTTAAAACACATTCTTAAAGTTTATTTATTAGAATTAATAAGACTATATTTGAGTTCTCAAGCTCTAAATTTTGTTTTCTTCCAGTTTGCTTATTCCAACAAGAGTTTCTACGTTTCAAAGCAGTTTTTCACCACAATTGCTCACAACATTTTTGGTAATTGTTTGTATCCATCCGCACATTCGATCAAGATGAATCTGACTAACCTTGATGAATGTATCCACGTCGTGGATGATGGAACTAATCTTGAGAAAGTTCTGCAAAGCATTACAGAGTCTGGAGTAAGTACAATGTATTTCTAAAAAAAAGTTAAAAAGCTGTATGCCTTGGTTTTAATTGTTTTCTAAATTATTTAGATATTATTATAAACTTAATTAGTTTTAATTGTTTTCTAAATTATTTAGATATTATTATAGACTTAATTATTTCAATTCTTATGAATTATTATTGATTGATTTTAAAGAAAAAAACTGCTTGATATAATTACCTGTATAAAATAATATTGTATTATATTTGGAAGAAGGTACAGGAAAGGTGGATAGAAACATATAAAAGGGGGACAAACACAATATGGCATTTACAATGAAAAGAAGAACACAGTTCACACTTTACACTGCTGCCAATGGACAAAGAGGTAATGGATGTCTCTTAAAGAAAATTGATCGTCACCGCCCAATCCCCCGACCTAGGTTTCATTCTATCGGAACTCATCAGGGAGGAGTGTG
>CABFOV010001727.1:21048-81290 GCA_902141375.1 Timema poppense | reverse complement strand
GTTTTCTCTTTTAGGAAGTTGCGTTGCGCGTTTCACACTCCTCCCTGATGAGTTCCGATAGAATGAAACCTAGGTCGGGGGATTGGGCGGTGACGATCAATTTTCTTTAAGAGACATCCATTACCTCTTTGTCCATTGGCAGCAGTGTAAAGTGTGAACTGTGTTCTTCTTTTCATTGTAAATGCCATATTGTGTTTGTCCCCCTTTTATATGTTTCTATCCACCTTTCCTGTACCTTCTTCCAAATATAATACAATTACCTCATAAAGCGAAAAGAGGTTTTCCTTATAGAGTTATATCTGTATAAAATAATGAATTTGTATTGTAATAGTTTGTAAAAAAAATACTTAAACCTTTTTTTAAATATATGAAGTTTAGTCTTACATGTTTTTATTTGTAACAGGTACAGGAAGATGCATTTTATGTATTTGATGTTGGGGACATAGTACGCAAATATGAGACATTCACCACCAAATTGCCCAGAGTAAAGCCCTTTTATGGTAAGCATATCAAATTATTTTAATAAAGGGAATTAAAGTTCAAACAATGGGGACTAACTTACCTAGCTAAAAAAAAGGAGTGACACCAGTGACTCACGAATTTCCTCTCTTTATTGTTAGTCGTATTTTATTGAAATTCTAAATCTGCGTGTCAAATTTTACTCAGGCTTATTAATTTGTGGTCAATAAGTAATTTTTGACTTTGTAATTTACTTAAATAACACACTCAATTTTTTAACATTTCTTTTTATGTCTTTGCATAGTTTCAAAAGCCTGCTATAAAATCGTCACATTCACTGGAAATAGTGGAATGAGCCCTAGGTAAATCTTTAGTGACACAGAAATTCACACAATTTTTTTTTCTGCTTAGTTAAACATATATTTAAGGCGACTGTCTCTTTTCAATTGGCGTGGAAATGCAGTGTCATGGGAACAAACGTCTATCTTCAAGAATGTTCTTATTGTTTTGCAATTTTCTTTTCGGAAATAAGAAAATGTAACAATTAATAAAAATATTATCTTAAAAGGGGTGTTGAAAATATTCACATAAAAATTTCACTCATTCTCAAGAAAACTGATATTTACAAACAAAAGATTTTTCCGCAGGACCTGTCTGGTAGTTAGCACCATCTATGATTTCTGTGATCCATCTGTTCTTGTTGGCGCAGAAGGATACTTTGGTTGGTTGGGAAGCCACGCCATGCCTCCTTTCACCCTCCCGCCCACTATCCCACAGAATAGTTTTAGACTTGCACTCGACAGGGCCAAGAGCTGGGGATTTTTTTATTTAGCCTTTTGCGATTTACCACTGCAAAACAAATCAACACAAAGAAATACGTTTATTTTCTTTTCTTTATTGATTTGGTTCATATTGACAATTTAGAGGTTTACCTTTTTCTAGTTACATAGCAGATGCACACTGAAAACTCTATTGGTTGTGATTGTTGATATGCTATAACAAGCATATTGGAGAGTGCATAGCAAATCAAGCTGAAATTATTTCAACTTCTACCAAAGGTGCATTAAATCTTGTGATTGGTTCATAGTTCATCATTTAAAGATATTTCTGTTATAGTCTTATTTTTTGGCGAACCCTCAACTCCACACTTAGTACCCAATTATTTTGTTGCCGTTTTTATACAAGCTTTCCAGTCTTATGCTTGAAGTTATCACTATAAAATCTTTCTGTCAGAAAAACCTCTTTTTATTTTATGAGGTAATTTTATTATATTTTGAAGAAAATACAAGAAAGGTGTATAGAAACATATAAAAAGAACAGCTTTTACAATGAAAAGAACACAGATTCAAGATTGTTATTGCCCAATCCTTCAACCTAGCTTGCATTATCTCTGAACACAACTTTCTAAAAGAGGAAACAAAAATAAAAGGTGGAAGAAAAAGTAGATATGTAAAGAATTATTGGGTACTTAGATAGGAAAACTTTATTTCCTGTGTTTGCCCTTAGTGCTATTCTTGTTACATGTTCCTCTCTGAGTGTCCTATCATTCTTTACAAATTTAATTTTTCTCCCCCTTCCCCCTGTCTTACCCCATTTAAAAAAAAAGTTGTATTGTGTGTTTCATACTCCCTCCAAATGAGTTCCGATAGAATGAAACCTAGGTCAGGGGATTGTGAGGCAACAATTGATTTTCTTCAAGAGCCAGTTATTACCTCTACGTCCAATGACAGCAATGTAAAGTGGTAAAGCATTGTAAAAATCATAATTTGCTCATTCCTTTTATATGTTTATATCCATCTTTCTTGTACCTTCTTCCAAATATAATATAACTATCACTATAAAATAAATCATTTATCACTTGAATCTAAAGGCAGCAAGCAATGCATATTTTACCACAAAAATCTTAAGGTGAAAGTGTAGGGAATGCGAGAAAGAGTCAAGTGTTTTTGAAGTTTTTATCAACACATTTTGTTGCTCAAAAGAAATCAGAGATTTCTATATTAGAACCATAAGATTTTAATTGTCTTTACATGGTAATATCAATAGTTCTTTGGCTATATGTTACGAGCAGAGTGGCATTAGATAAGAAACTTAAAATAATAGAATAAGCTGTCATAAATTACAAGACATTCTTGACAAATATTCAAGTACGTTAGATCACCATATGAAGAAAATTAAACTTATGTTTCTACTGGAGCAATATTTTATTTATTTTGACCAAAAAAAGTTTTGATATAAAAAAACTGCAAAAACACTTAACTTGTCTCATGTTTGCTGCAGCCCCACCTTCACCTATTTTCAATGAATTACGGGGTTGAGATGTGTTTGTATACACTAAATGTGGTATGGGTCGAGAAAGCTGGAAATTTCTTTGACTTGGGTGATATTTTATTTTTAAAATGTTTTATCAAAAAGGGATTCTACTATCATTTGAAAGGTGGCTTTATATATAAATAAATGTAGTTAAATGCTACAATATTGAGTAAAAGAAGCTTTTTTTTTATAATAGTGAAATTTCAAAATTTAAAACTGTTTAATGTTCTATGAAAATTCATTAAAAATAAATTACCTGGTATGCTATTTTTAAGAGAGTTAGTTTTGCTTGAATTGCACGTGAATATATCTTTCATAATAATTAGAGATGGGTCAAATCCACTATTTCTCGAATCCGAATCTCGAATCCGAATCTACATTTTATTTTCGAATCCCGAATCCGAATCCTAGCAAATTGTTTTAAATTTTAACTATTTACAAATAGACCTACATTACACAATATAGGTCTAAACTGTGAATTGAGATTTATTTCAATTGTGCTTTCAATTTTAATCAACCCCAACCACCCCTCACAAAATACAGGTTAAAATCCAGCCAAATTAAACAATCTAGACTCTTATTAATGTTTAAAAATAAATTAAATTAAAATTTGAGTGTCTTTTAGTTATTTTTAAAAGTGTTGTTAGAATGAGTTAAGTTTATAAAAATAACATGTGATTTAAACAGATTAGGCCTAGTTATCCTTTGAACAACTTTAATCATCGTTAAAAGATATTTTATTGTATTAAGATAGCAAAAATAAAAATACAAACGGATATTTTTAATAAAGATTAAAACATGTTTAACAACTAAACATACTTTGGAAATAGTTAACTCAATAATACCTAAGTTGTTTTATTATCTTCTTATAGATCCATTATCTATTTTTGCGTAGAAAACAAATATATTCAATTCTTGCGATGTATCGATTTCTGAGAATACATTCTATTTAAAGCACAAACATATTTTCGACTACAATATGTTCATTCCCATGTATAAGGCAGGACTATGTTTGAATATTTCTACAATTACTTCAATAATATTTAAAAAAATATTAACTCTAAATTAAAATCAATTTAAAAACAAATAATGGATTAGCAAGTCGTTATTTGATCCTTAAAACTCGAGAGCGCTTACTAGGTGATCAGATTACCTGAATCGATTTTAAACAAACAATCGATATACAATAAGATACGATACGATACGTAGGTCGGTAGAGATAAATAAACAATTTTATCGCTGTCTGATTGTTGACAGTATCTATTTGTCATGAAACCCAACAAAATGTCTAACTTAAGGATCGTATGCAATAAATAAGGGTTCTTTGCGTAGTTGTAGATAATTAAAACCAGTTGGCTAGTAAGAAGTAACAGTATTTTTATTTTAATCATCTCTCGGGCGAGTAAACATAATATATGTCATGGCGGCTGACTTAATATCATGTGTAATGACGGCTGACTTTGTATCGTGCGTAATGTGTTCTTATTTCTGTTAAAAAAAAAGCCATAATTTGTTTTATTTATTTTGAGTTTGTAATTCTAGTTTTGATTTTCAGTTTTTGAAGAGTTTTAATGTGTTCATTAAAATGTTTACAAGAATGTTCATGAGGTGAAAATTTTAGAAGTTAGCATGTGCCAAAACGGTCTAGTCCAAGTTTCTCATACAGGTGAGAAGGAAGGGTACTAGGCACGTAAGATTTTCCACATCTAACGATTATTTTTATTTTTAAAAGAGTATTTTATTAATGTTTATCTATTTTCTCCAACAAAATAAATATTACGGATTAAGTTGTGCTTTTCAAGTAGGCCTAACTAAGTAATTTTTGAATTCAAGTAATTATACTTTGTTTATGAGGTGAAAGATTCGATCATTGATTCCAGTAAAACACCGAATCCTAGAATCTCGAATACTTGCCAGGATTTGGTGGATTCGAAGATTCGAGTGGCCCATCTATAATATAAAAATATAATATATATAGTAACCTTAACAGGTAGTAAGACACTATGCTAAAAAAAACTATTGAAGTAACATTTTATTAACTCCTGTAAAGTATTTTAATAAAACCAATTTTTAATTGTATTATTTGCATTATCTCTGCTTTTAGCTGTGAAGTGTAATGACAATGCACTCGTACTAGAAGTTCTTGCAACCTTGGGGACAAACTTTGACTGTGCTTCTAAGGTTAGTAACATTATAACTGACAGCTCTATGACATGTTTTCCATAAATCAATTAATTTGAAAGTGTCTACAGAATTTTTAATATTATTTTGTCATTTAGGGTGAGATAAACAAAGTTTTAGACTTGGGGATAGACCAAAGTCGCATTCTCTTTGCCAATCCTGCCAAACCTGCTTCTCATATTCGTTATGCTGCTACTGTGGGAGTGGATCTCATGACATTTGACAACGAGTCTGAGCTTCACAAGGTGAAGAGTCTCTACCCGAATGCCAGGTGAGTTTGGTCTAAATACCAATCTATTACATGCTGAACCAAACCACTAATTACCATCCAGCTAGCTAACTCTGGGTCGGCTGCACAGAATTATTTTGCATGTTCATTTTTGTGTTAATGTACTTACATACCTAATCATTAAGCAATTTTATAATAAAGGAAAGTGATAAAACTAAAGAAAAAGGAAAAATAAACTATTAAGAGTAAATTTGATGAAGAAAGCCCACCTAGGGAAAGAGGAAAAATGTGGGAAGAGTCCAATGCACAAAGGTGACATCTTCTTCCTTTCTTCTGTCTTCTATAGTAGAAGTAGTCACACACACATTTTAACACAAATATCATAATATTTCGGCATTGTTGCCTTTATCAAACACAAAGAAGAAGAAAGTACATAGTACACAAACAATGGATTACTCCATTTTGAATTTTTTAAAAGAAACTGTTAGAAACACATTGTACCAACTGTTTTTGGGAGCAAAGATAAATTCCTTGATTAAGGTTAATATTTATAGAAAACTGATGATGCTGATGATAAAAATAATAATAGATAAGAAAATAATAATAAAAAATAAAAAAGGTTTTTTTTAAAAAATAGTAATAATAATAATGTTAATTTTAAAAATAATAATAATAACAATAGTATTATTTTCCAAATTAACAACATTATTTTTTTTAAATAATAAAAATAGTAATAATAATAATGTTAATTTTAAAAATAATAATAATAACAATATTATTATTTTCCAAATTAACATTTTTTTTTTAAAAACTCATTTTTTATTTTTTATTATTATTATTATTTTCTTATCTATTATTATTTTTATCATCAGCATCATCAGTTTTCTATAAATATTAACATTAATCAAGGAATTTATCTTTGCTCCCAAAAACAGTTGGTACAATGTGTTTCTAACAGTTTCTTTAAAAAAAATTAAAATGGAGTAATCCATTGTTTGTGTTATCTGTACTCTCTTCTTTATGTTTGATAAAGGCAACAATGCCGAAATATTATGATATTTGTGTTAAAATGTGTGTGTGACTACTTCTACTATAGAAGACAGAATAAAGGAAGATGTCACCTTTGTGCATTGGACTCTTCCCACATTTTTCCTCTTTCCCTAGGTGGGCTTTCTTCATCAAATTTACTCTTAATAGTTTATTTTTCCTTTTTCTTTAGTTTTATCACTTTCCTTTATTATAAAATTATCTAGCCATTGGGCCACCTCATTTTTAAACATTAATCATTAAGCAAGAAACTGTATAATTAGTTCAAAAACAACTTCATACTTAATCCATCCATACACTAAGTCATACATGCTCTTTTATTCTTAAAATGCTTTAATAACTCTTTTTCAAATTCGTCTAAAACAGGGGCTTCCAACTGGCTGGCCATGAAATCTTTTTGAAAAAATTATAAATTCTAAATCTCAAGAAAAGTTAAGGAAAATATTTCATAGCTCGTTCAAAAATTTTATTAATTTTTTATACAGCAAAAATGAGCAAACAAAGTTGATGAAGAATTAATAGTCAACCATTCTACAAGCAACGCGCCGCATCGCACATTGCCAGGACCCGGCAAGAGTAGTTGGGCCCCTCCACTGACCTCTCTCCCCTTCATTCACGTAACAATAGACTCACTTAGCAAATTTTGCTGGCTACTCCTCCCGTCTCAACTCACGCTCAGTCGTGCTTGCTTGACGTGTAGTTAAGTTTCACAAGTTACTGTCCATTTTGGAGGCTTTGTTTTGTGTTGAGTGTCTTTTACGCGAATAAAAAATGAGCGGAAACTCAAAGAAATTTATAATTGAAAATGAAAACAGAATTTACAAGGAAAGCTGGGAGAGTGACTATTTAATTTCTAACAACTGTAGGAAGCTTCATTGTTTGGTATGCATGCAAATTGTGTCTGTACCGAAGGAGTACAATGTTAAACGACATTACTCAACAGTGCACAAGAACAAGTATGCAACAAATAAGGAAGAAGCTCGTCACGCACTGGTTGCAGACTTCAAAAAGAAATTAAAACAGCAAACAGGTATGTTTAGCAAAGTCTTACAAAATCAGTCATCTTCTCTGTACACCTCCTATGCAGTGTCGCTTGAACTTGCAAAGAAAAAAAAAATCACTTAAGGCAGTCTAGTTAAAAAGTGTGCTATAGAAATGGCAAAGGCCTTTGGAGATGCTAAAATACCTGAGAAATTTGAATCAGTGCCACTTTCTTACAAACTGTATAGAGAAGGGTCATTGATATGGGAGAACAAGTTGAAAAATCGCTGATTAGCTTGGTTAAAGAAAGCACTTGTTTCTTGCTATGCCTTGAAAAAATCAGATGTCAGTCAGCTATTAATATTTGTATGCACCACCTTCGAAGACTTCAGCAGTAAAAAGGAATTATTTGATGTCTGCGCTTTTCAAGGAACAACAAAAAGGAGGGACATTTATGATGCTGTTAAAAAAAAACTGTTGACACAGTTGGGGTCTTCAGTAAATGTTCAGCCATTGTGACAGACGGAGCGCCAACAATGACGGGAGAAGACAGGTCTGACGGGATTGCTAAAAGAAAATGGCGTAACATGTCCTATGATTCACTCTCATTCACCAGGGAAATCCGTGAAGAAAACTGAAGTATTTAAACTTGTGGTTAAAATTATTAATATGTTAGGAGGTGGAAATAAAGCCCTTTTGCATAGACAACTAAAGCAGTTTTTACTGGAGATTGAGGCAGAATATGGAGACTTGCTGTTGTAAATACCATTTTTAAAATCCTGTTCTGGAATTAATTTTCAAATAGGATACTGTGCGCTGCAGACACAAGTGAGAGCTTTGCAAAGCAATAGTAAAAAAGTTGACCTTTTGGACATATTGTTTGGACTGAAAGAAGACCATGAACAGTTTGCCATCAACAGCATAAAAGCAATATGGATTCCAGTGTCTAATGTTGACAGTAAACGCGCATTTTCGGCATATTCCAAAATTGTCAGATAAGTGCACTAAATTGAAAATTTGGAAACAATGTTGTCTTTGTACTTTGGTGATTGACGTGAAGTATGTTGATAAAGGATATGGACATTTTTGTCTTCTAAAATAATTCAGTGCAAGTACTTTTTAAGCTATTTGAGTTAATTTATCACCATTACCTTATAAAAAACCTCTTAAGACTTTATACCGAAAATCAGGGTCTTACCCTTTTATTTACCGAAATTCAACACTTTATTTAACTAAATCAAGTAATTTTATTTATTGAAAATCGTGGTTTTTACCTTTTTATTTAACAAAATCCAGTGGTTTTATTTACCACATATCAGGGTCTCTCAGTATCAGATGTGGGAATTGTAAATGGATTTCAAAACAAGTTAAAAATTTTCAAACGTTCTTTGAAAACAATGAATTAACATATTTCCCTTGCTGTCTACAATTAGCGGCAGAGAAAGACCAGCAAACTATAGATTTTTCAGATGTCAGTTCACACATTCAAGAGATCATTGAAGAATTCAACATACAATTCAAGGAAACTGAAACACTGAAAAGCAGTGTACAGCTTTACATGAATCCTCTTGGTGCTACAATCGAGGAACAAGAACCACACCTACAACTTGAGCTGTGTGATTTACAAGCCAATACGTTCCTACAGACCAGACAAGAAAAGGGATCAAATTTTTTTAAACTGTATCAAGCGAAAAATACCCAACCAATTTGGACAATTTGGACTAAAAATGACTTTGTTTTTCTTCTTTGAAATTCATTAAAAATCAGCACAAAAATTGACTTACAGATTCTTCCTTGCTGTATCTTTTGAGATTAGCAGCAACATAGCTTGAGGTTGGCATTTGTTCATTAGTAGAGCTAGCTGATCGACCACAGTACTCCCACTAGATTGTCCTTTATTAAGTTTTGTTTTGACTAAATTATCAATTTCAGTTTGTCTTTAGGTTAATTTTTTTTCTTTTTGCCATTTGTCAAATATTAAGTCAAATAAACTGACATTGTTGAGTGCTCTTCTTCAAAATTCATTTGTTCTGGGTATAATAGTTTTTGTTTATTTTTGATTTAATTCTTTTATGCAATTGTAAATTAGTGTCTTCAGCATTTAAAATGATTAAACCTTTGCTTCAATTAAACTATGCATATTTTTTAATACTGGCATCTCTGTTCTATTTGCAGAGTTTTACGAAAATTGGCCTATTATTAAAGTGCGACCCGCAATCATGCCTAATGTTTCCAATGTGCCCCTCGAGAACTTACAAGTTGAAAACCTCTGGTCTAAAACATTAACCACGTCTTACATTGCCTACCCCTTCTTTTTGATCAACATACACTCTACTACTATATATTTACTTTGTCACTCGATCCACACTTATCATCTCAACATGCCCAAACCAACTCGAGACACTTTTTCACATTGGCCTATTGGATCACTTCCAAACCACTCTCCTTCAGCACCCATTGAATACTTCCTGCCCATATCAGTTTTTACACATTTCTTAAATATCTCTTTCCAACCACATTAAACTTGCACATGTGTTTCTCCTTCATATACATATGCAATACAAATATGTAATTTTTTTCCTTTAAGTTTGTGCTACATATCAAGTTAATTGTTATTGTTCTGTGTTGAGTATCTGAAAAAAACCACAATGTAAAAGATTGAAAATAGTTCTTTCTATTCCTAAATTTAAATCCCATCCGCTTTCAAAATTTGCAGCTGATGTAGATTTGCAGTTTGATAATAAGATAATTAAAAGGAAGGTAGAACTTTTGTTTTAAAAATCAGAGAAATAGTAAATATAAGTAATGGATAAAACCAAGTATATGTTTGAGGTCAAAAGCCTGTATTCATAGAGATTGGCCAAATGTGGTTTGAACATATTGACAAATTCATTCAATTGGCAGATGTGCTAGCAAATAGAATTGGAATTCAAGAGGTGGTCATAAACAAAATTATGCAGACAATGATGTTATTATTTGGTTTGTAAGCTTGTAAGTTATTGTCATTTCGGCTTCTGTCTCAAATTATTTAGATGAAAATATACAAAACTATATCCCTTCCATTGTTCTATGAATGTAATATAATTAATATATTTTGTCTTAAAATAATAAATTATCACAACATTTAATCTAATTATTTCAGATTTTTTTATGTTAACACTAATTTGTGATCAAAATAATAAACATAAATTTGTATTTTGAATGTAAATATATATATTTGTGAAGCTTCATAGTTTCTAGCAGTATGATTTATACAATGTTGACTAAGATGCCCAATACAGAAACAAAAGGTAGATTAGGCAACAAATTAAATTGTGTTGTAGAAAATATAATATTCAAATAAAATCATAATATATTATTTAAAATTAATCTCTAGATATTTTATCCCTGCCTAAAACAGGGTTGCCACGCACCTGGAAAACAGGGAAAACCTGGAAATAACAGGGAATTTGTTTGTGTCGGGAAAAAACCGGGAAAACACAGGGAATTTCACCAAAAAGCTAGAATTTACTGGAATTTGTTAGTGAAATTGGGCAATACAGTGCTTGCAAGCTTAAAATAGTAGGAATAATATAGACTAAAATTTGTAACTGGAGATCTGAGCAGTCTGATTGGAACATGTCTCATTTATGATGACTATGCTTACCAGCACCTCATCAGCTTGAGTGAGATAAGTCCTGAGTGTAACTGAGACGACTCGTTTTCGTTCGGCAAATGCCGCGCATTTTCGGCTTCCTCCACTCACCTCCGCCAATAACACAAACGTCTCGTTTCCTCCACACCCATTCCCCAACTTCATCAAGCCCATGCTGCTGGCGCGTGTTTCTCCTGCCAGTCGAATGAATTCATTCTTTGGAATTTGGTGTATTAAACTTATTTGTCTTGTTTAAAAAAGATTACTCCTTTTGAAAGTATCCCAGATTATTGTTTTTGTAGCGTGATGTTTTAAGACTGTACCCTACCTATTTTACAATTTTGCTATTTATAATTTTTTAGAAACTGCCAAGGTGTCAATATTGTTTGTTTTTATCTTTATGGGTGTTAACATTTTTATTACAGTCATCTCCTGATTTAGCAAAGATGGATTTAGCTGGTTTCTGCCGTGGCCAGGATAAATAAAATGGAGTATACTGTAAAGTGAAAAGTTTATGAAAATATTGCCTCCAGCCTGCTAGTCTATTGTAAAAATGTCTGATTGTGTTTGTGTCTGCGCATAGCTACTCTACCTCACCTACCCCCTGAAAATGAACTACATATAGTACATACTCATACATAAATAGTAACTCCAACTTTAAGATTTTTTTTTTTGTGAATTCCTAAGCATACTTGAATAAAAGAAACTATAAATGTTTTCATATTTGTTAATTTGATAAAATAATCTTGTCTTCTTACTTAACTATTAGTTCTTAAAAACATAATGGTTCCTGTATATAAGTGAGATAACTAACTATATTATATCACTCGCCTCGGTGGCGTAGTTGGCTAACGCGCTAGTCGTGTTGAAGCTCGACTGCTGAGGACAGGGAGATCGAGGTTCGAATCTCGGTCGGGTGAACTGGGGGTGGTTTTTCCTAAATGGTTTTCCACTCTCCCTCCACGCAAATGCGGGTTCACTTCCTCTAATTCAACCTTCCCAATTCCTAATCCACTAGCGTAATTAGTACTTAAAGCGTATAACCCGAACGGGTAGTAAGACGCGGTGCTAAATAATGAAAAACTAACTATATTATATCGTGTTTATTCTATGTTTAATGTTTGTGTATCTTGACAGATGCTGAAGTTTGTATTCTTTTAGCTAATGTTATAAAACTGTTATCTTGATAAAGTTTACTCCTTAGTACATATGCAATAATTAAGATTGGTTAACATGTTTTCTAAACAAAGTAATACATTCTTATAAAAAAAATAGATGCCACATTTAAACTCAAAATTGTATGTTTGGTATTTCCTTTTTTTTCATTCCAATAAGGGTAGACAGAAAATATAACCAATTTTTCCTTCTAGAAAATTTTTCATTAATTTCTCATCCTTTTTCCAAATAATACTTAAACATGTGTTTCTCTTGCACAATAAAACATGCTTCCAATGACAATTACCACTCTTTATTTTTAAATTTTCTTTAAAACAAAATTAAATACCTCTATAATTATATTTATAATATCTATTAGGTGTCTGGAAAAATGAAAATGAATTTGGTAATGAGAAAATAGTGGCAACCCTGCTAAAATATATTTCTTTGCTTTCCTGCCTGGACTTGGTGAAATTAAGATTTCTCAGGTCAGCTGCTTGACTAAACCTAATTTTAAAATGAGTTCCCATAAATTAAATTTACATTTGGACTAATATAATGTTACAGGCTAGTTATTCGTGTCCGTTGTGATGCTGATGTTGCGCAGTGCCCTCTTGGTCTCAAGTTTGGCTGTGACATTTTAACTGAAGCTCCTCGCTTGATCCGAGCAGCCCGTTTCCTTGGTCTTGAGGTTGTGGGTATCAGTTTCCATGTTGGCTCTGGCTGCGATGATCCACCAGTTTTCCGCCGAGGAATCGCTGCAGCAAGGAAGCTTTTCGACTATGCCACCACTCTTGGTTACAATTTTGACTTATTGGATCTTGGAGGTGGCTACCCAGGGAATACAGGAACTTCCATTGATAAGGTAAGCTCTTATCATTAGAATAACTTCACTGCTATCTGCTTTGGTGGGCGCATGGTTTAAGGCATTACTCTCACAATAGACTGGACTACTGAAGATGGAGAGATCGAAGTCCGATCTTGGTTGGGTGTTCCAAGGGTAGTTTTCCCTAAATGGTTTTCCACTTTCACCCTACACAAATGCGCGTACACTTCCTCTAAGTTCAGCCTTCCTAATCCCCAACACATTAATATAATTAGTGCACAGGCATATAACCCAAACTGGTAATAAGAAATTAACTGCTTTTGTTATATATTTTTTAAATAATGTAAACATTTAGGAAGTAATAAGGTTGTCCCACCGGTAATAAGACGCGTTACTAAAAGAAATTAACTGCTTTTGTTATATATTTTTTAAATAATGTAAACAATAAGGTTGTCTGTCCCAAGTCTATGTTTTAATTTCAAGCATAGCTGAATTGAACATATGAAATTATTCTTTATGTACAGTAAAGGGGCTATATTATTTATATTTTCACCATTACAAACATTAAATTTAATTTATGTTGTATTTTATTGCATACATGTTCATTAAATTTTGTCCAGATCCCAATTACATAATAATATTATTAGCACCATATATTACTATCAATTTGGGTTGTATGCACTCTCACTAATCTGTAATGGTAGGGTGATTGTGAGATGAAATGGAGGACCTACAGTTTAACTTGGGATCTGAACCATGGTGGAGGCCTGGCATTCCACAAGTTGTGATTAATACATGTCTTGTCAGAGGTGAAGGAAGGGTTTGGCAATCAGATAAATCTGTGCAGGGACCGAGGATTGAACCCAGAACCACCAGCACAGAAGTCTGACACCTTACCCCTAGAGTACCAGGTCACCTAATTACATAATACATTTTTGTTTGAGAAATTAAATTGTATAATGTCTTGGTCACATTATATGCATGGAATAATTTTCACAATATGATGGTTTTTCTGCTGATAAATACAAAATAATTATAGGATACATGTTTTAAATTGTAATTATTCTAAATATTTACCTAATGACCCTTAAAAGTATTGAATATTAACAAAATATTATTTTGTTTAGTAAGGAGTTGTCTAAATGATGAAAATATATTTTTCTAATTATATAATAACTAGAAATGGGCCATTCGAATCCACCGAATCC
The DNA here is from genome assembly GCA_902141375.1 of Timema poppense. Taxonomy (NCBI): domain Eukaryota; kingdom Metazoa; phylum Arthropoda; class Insecta; order Phasmatodea; family Timematidae; genus Timema; species Timema poppense. The sequence goes on along the minus strand of CABFOV010001727.1, from coordinate 67,257 downwards.
TGACAAGTATTTGAGATTCGAGGGTTCGGTGTTTTACTGGATTCGATGATCGAATCTTTCACCTCATAAACAAAGCATTATATCTTGAATTCAATATTACTTAGTTAGGCCTACTTGAAAAGCACAACTTAATCCGTGATATTTATTTTGTCGGAGAAAAGAGATAAACATTAATAACATATTCTTTAAAAAATAAAAATAATCGTTAAGTGGGGAAAATCTTACGTGTCTAGTACCCTACCCTCCCACCTGTATGGAAAACTAGGACTCAACCGTTTCGGCACATTCTCACTTATAAACTTTCAGCTCATGAACAATCTTGTAAATATTTTAATGAACACATTAAAACTCTTCAAAAACTGAAAATCAAAACTAGAATTACAAATAAACTCGAAATTAATAAAACAAATAACGGCTTTCTTTTTAACAGAAATAAGAACACATTACGCATGATACAAAGTCAACCACCATTACACACGATATTAATTCAGCCGCCATGACATATATTATGTTTACTCACCCGTAGTGATGATTAAAATAAAGATACTGTTACTTCTTACTAGCCAACTGGTTTTAATTATCTACAACTACGCAAAGAACCCCAATGTATTGCATACGATCCTTAAGTTAGACATTTTGTTGGGTTTCATGAAAAATAAATACTGTCAACAGCCAGACAGCAATAAAATTGTTTATTTATCTCTACGTAATCTGATCACCTAGTAAGCGCTCTCGAGTTTTAAGGATCAAATAACGACTTTGCTAATCCATTATTTGTTTTTAAATTGATTTTAACTTAAGAATTTTTTTAAACATGTTATTGAAGTAATTGTAGAAATATTCAAACGTAGTCTTGCCTTATAACATGGGAATGAACATATTGTAGTCAAAAATATGTTCGTGTTTTAATTAGAATGTATTCTCAGAAATCAATATATCGCAAGAATCAAATATATTTGTTTTCTACGCGAAAATAGATAATGGATATATAAGAAGATAATAAAACAACTTAGGTATGAGTTAACTATTTCAAAAGTATGTTTAAATGTTAAACATTTTATAATCTTTATTAAATGTTTAATTGTTAAACATTTTATAATCTTTATTAAAAGTATCTGTATTTTTATTTTTGCTATCTTAATACAATAAAATATCCTTAGATGATGATTAAAGTTGATCAAAGGATAACTAGGCCTAATTTGTTTATTTCTCATGTTTTTTTTTATAAACTTAACTCATTCTAAAAACACTTTTAAAAGTAACTAAAATACACTCAAATTTTGATTGATTTGATTTTTAAACCTTAAGATGATCACCCGCCTCGGTGACGTAGTTGGCTAACGCGCTATTCGTGTTTAGCTCGACTGCTGGGGACGGGGAGATCGAGGTTTGAATCTCGGTCGGGTGACCTGGGGGTGGTTTTTCCTAAAAATGGTTTTCCATTCTTCCTCCACGCAAATGCGGGTTCTTCCTCTTAATTCAATCTTCCCAATTCCTAATCCATTAGCGTAATTAGTACTTAAAGCGTATAACCTGAACGGGTAGTAAGACGCGGTGATAAATAATAAAAGAATAATAAAAATTAATGAGTCTAGATTGTTTAATTTGGCTGGATTTTAACCTGTATTTTGGGAGGGGTGGTTGGGGTTGATAAAATTGAAAGGATGATTGAAATAAATCTTAATTCACAGTTTAGGCCTATATTGTTTAATATGGGTCTATTTGTAAATCATTAAAATTTATAACAATTTGCTAGAATTCGGATTCGAGATTCGAAAATAAAATGTAGATTCGGATTTGAGAAATAGTGGATTCGGCCCATCTCTAATAATAACCATTCTTAAAGTGATTCAATAATTTTATAATTATAGTTTTTGTCTCCAGATAGCTGAAAACCTCTATACCTTAGGTTCAATCTCCCACTGTTGCAGACTATTACCATTACTCGTTTTAAAGAAGTCATTTAGTAAATCTTGTGAAATGATTCTTTTTCATTTTATTTTGAGCATATGTAATACATTTAAATAAAATTTAGATTCTAATATTTGAATATATTCTAATTGCTGAAATTCTAATATCTTTTGATTATTTTAATGTGCCATATAAAAGTAAGTATAAACATATACTTTGTGAAATTTCGTTGTGTTTAATTATAAACCAATAATTACATGTAGAGCTTTCTCTATATTTATTTAGAAGTATTATTATTATTAGCACCGCGTCTTACTACTCGTGTGGGTTATACACACTTACGCTAATGTGTAATGGTAGGGTGATTGTGAGATGAAATGAAGGACCTACAGTTTAACGTAGAATCCGAACCACGGTGGAGACCTGACATTCCTCACATTCACAAGATGTTTTGTCAGAGGTGAAGGAAGGGTTTGGTAATCAGATAAATCTGTGCGGGGACCGGGGATCGAGCCCCGGACCCCCAGCACAGAAGTCTGACACCTTACCCCTAGACCCCCAGGTCACCTATTTAGAAGTAATTGAGATTATTATTTACTGCTAAAATTATATTAATAAATAAAGTGCTAAGAATAAAAAATGAGCTACAATCATAATCATTAATTAGTTGTTTGTCTAATAAAGAATACACTAAAAATGTAATATTAGTTTGTTGCTTATTTATGTTTTCTCATTTAGCTATTTTAGAAGGTATGGCACAAGCTCATGATAAATAAAAAAAACTTGACAAAACCACATAAAAATACTTTTACTTTAGATTGCAGATGTGATCAACTTGGCGTTGGAGGAGTTTTTCCCAGATCCCAGTGTGAAAGTGATTGCTGAGCCAGGCCGGTTCTTTGTCGCATCTGCCTTTGCTCTTGCCACCAACATCCATTCCAAGAGGGAAGTGCGTAACAGTGACGAAAAGGATGGTTCAATCACTCACGTCATGTATTACATCAATGATGGCGTGTATGGGGCATTCAACTGTTGCTTATATGATCATTACTATCCAACAGCCATCCCTCTAAAGGTGAGTTTCTGCTCAAACATTATATCAATATATAATGTAAGTTTTTATGGGAAACCTCTTTTCTTTGAGGAAATTGTATTATATTTGGAAGAAGGTATAGGGAAGTTAGATAGAAACATATAAAAGGAACAAACAACATATATAGCTTTTACATTGGAAAGAAGAAGACAGTTAACACTTTACGTATCTGCCATTGGACAAAAGAGTAATGGTTGCCTCTTGAAGAAAATCGATTGCTTTCGCTCACTCACCTGTTCTAGGTTTCATTATATTTAAACTCATCAGGAGGGAGTTTTAAACTCGCAACACAACTTCCTAAAAGAGGAAACAAAAAACAAAAAGGAGAAAAAGGAAATGTAAAGTATAAAATGACACTTAGATAGGAACATGTAAAAGGAATTACTTTTACATGTTCTTATCTAAGGGTCTTATCATTCTTTACAGGGTCCTCTTCTCCCTTCTCTTTGCCTTCAATTACATGCTCATCGAGCCTTCTTCATATAAGGGTGACCTTTCCAGGTGTACGTTTTTTATTGAATCACTTTAAGAATGGTTCTTTTTTCATTTACTCTTCTTAGAATTTCTTCATTATTAACCCGATCTGTCCACTTTATCGTTTCTATTCTCTGCCAGCATCACTTCTCAAAGCTTTCCAAATAGTTATTAATGTCTTTCACAACCCAGTTTGCTAATTAGTAGCTTCTCTTGTTGAAAGCAAATTAACCGTTGATATTTTGGGCTTTTTCTTCCGATGTACATTGCTGTGTCGGTCAAAATTAAACTTAATAAATATTTGAAATAAGTGAGAAATGATAGGAGGATGCCAAGCTTTTTAAAAGAAATGGTTGGTGAAGTTATATTGTCATATTATGGTACTAGATATCTAACACATAATTATATATATCTAACATGTTGTTAATATTGTTAATGTCACTTTTATTAAACTGATCCAGCAACAAGCTAAAAACATTTGATGAAGACTGAGCATAAACATATAAAATGATTTTTTCAAGTCTTATCATCGAACATTAACCCCAATATAGCATTAATTTGTGATAATAACTTTATGATAAATGGTTGAAAATGTAAGTCATTGTATGCTAAATTTATTTCATTGATGTCAAATTTATTGTTTTGCAACTGCACCTCCAGCATTATTTATGTAAATCATGATCAATAAAACATACATTAAGAGATTTGATGGTATCTACAAATTGTGTTTATGAGACAGCCATAACCAACCACCTTGTTTCAATAGCAACATTGATAAATATGAATTATTTTCCCCATGCCACTGTACTGAACCTTTGATGTAAGTAGCTTCAAAAGTCGTCATCACTGTCATAATCATCAACTGTTTTCCGCCTGTGATTGGGTTAGTTTAGTAAATTGCCTCCATCTTCCTCTATCCTTCCACCATTCTTAGTACTTTGATTTATTTCATTCTTCTCCTATCACTTGAACACTTTCTGTTATCTGCTCCTCTTATTCTTGCTTCCTCTACTATATTATGTACTCCCTCTACCCCTACTCTTTCCCGAATAACTTCAATCCTAATCTTGTTGACAGCTAACACGCTCCTCACAAACTTCATTCCCGTGGCCTCCACTTTCCTAGTTTCTCTTACATTCAATGTCCATGTTTCTGCTGCATATGTGACAATGGGTATAAGTTATTCACGAGCTAAGTTTACTTAGATGACAGCTCGAAAGTTACTAGAAGTAATCCCTAATATATCACTACACCAACAGCTGGCATCTATCACTTTGTATGACTGTAATGAAAACAGATGGTAATATATTAATGTGATAGTTAACAACAGTAATTTAGGCCAATATTATTAATATATTTATTTGAGGTCGGACACAAAGTTTATTTATAGTTTTATTCCACTTAAAAAAATATTCACACCACTTTCACAAAAACTTCTAACGAACATAGCTTCAAAATGGCGACTGACGAATCTAAACCATATGATTGAACATAACTGTAAACAAGTTTTTTACAATGATGCAGACACGCAGTTGATGAAAATATTTTACTTGGTTAAATATTTCAAAATATGATAAAATAATCATGAAATCAATTATTGTATGTTAAAAAAAGACAATTTTCTCTTTTCCAAGTAAATATGATGCCTGTATTAAAAGGTATTGATGTGTGCACTATATCAAACATAATCAATAATGTTCCAAAACGAAATATAAGTACTTTTAATTATGTTTAAAATATTGTTTCGAGTTGGATAAAAAGAAATTATTAAAAAAATGAAATAGTATGAGAAAACTTAAGTTTACCTTATTTTAAATGTAATATATAACAGGTAATTAAAGATCTTTACATTTATAACAAAACTGTGATCTTTTACAAGTGTTGGGCAACCCAAAACCTAAACATATGATTTTTGAACTGTCATCCAGGTAAAAACCTATCGTGAACAGAATATACAAAGTATACCCTGTACACCACTTCCTAACACTTCAAGAGCACTTCTCTTTTCTATAGCAGGTCTCTTACACACCTATAGAACAACTCTCCCTGCTGTCCTCTTTTCATTACATTCTCTCTAATTTCACCTTTCACCTCAATCACACCTCAAAGTTATTTTACATTGTGAACTTTTCTCAGCTCTACTCCATCCAACTTTATTGCTTTAGTAGGCCTTATCCTCTTCCTTGTCAATACCATCATTTCACACTCTACCATGCTAAATTTCATTCCACTCTCTTTCACTTCCTCATTCCATTGTAATTGTTTCTGTACTTCCTCTTTTTTCTTCCTGCCACTTTGTCCATGACGATTTTCATAACCATTACAATTAGTAATGGTGATAGGGCACTCCCCTCCTTCACTCAATTTTTTATTTGGAACCACTTCTTCCTCCCACACTCTGTCTTAATACAACTTCTGTTATCCTCATACATATTTTCCCTCTTTCCACTTTGGCCTTCTCCACATCCATAAATACCATTACCAAGTTTTTCCTATAAAGTGATAGTGATTATTGTTGTTTTATCATTGTCTAGAACAATGGTGGAAAGTTGACTCCTTCATCCATCTGGGGCCCAACTTGTGACTCCATGGATCAAGTTGTGGAGAATATCAATTTGCCAACTATGAACATTGGGGATTGGTTCATGTTTAAAGACATGGGTGCCTATACTATGGTGGCAGCCACCACCTTCAACGGCTTTCCTAGTTCCAAAGTGCATGCAATCATCAATGAACATTACTGGTGAGCAAGTTACATTATTAGAAACTAATTTTTGTCTGATGTCAATTGTCATTCGATTTAAGGCCGATACAAAAATTCTTCCATTTTCTTTTTAGTTATGTGAAATTGGCATTTTTTATTAAAAACAATTAATTAGTGGTATTACTTAAGCAAAAGTGTGTTTCTCAATTATGAAATAATAATTGAGTAGTAATGATTTTAACCTTTAAAAGTTGTTTCCTAAATTACTTTTTTACACAATTCTTATAAGGTTACTTCTTAAGATTTGGAAAAATTTTCGATTTTAGTTAAATTTTATGATTTGTAAAATTAGTTTTGTGAATATATTTACAAAAAAAAATCTTATTTCAAGTGTTGGTGGCAATGCACATTATGTAAGCAATATTTACACTTTCAAAATAATATGTTTTTACTTTTCAGTCATTTTACATTTTTATTTTTATTATTTCAGGCAGCTGTTGAAGGACCACTTTCCCTTAGATGAAGATAGGTTGGTCATGGGCAACATGAAATTCATTCTTGGCTTGGATGCAAACGGTGAAGGTCGGGATGGTGTTGAAAACTGGGGAATTCCAGTATCCCAAACATCAGCCATGCGTCGCCAAGAAATCACTATGAATAAATCCTCACTTCCACATCTCAAGCAGGATAATATCTTGGAGCACTGCTCGCCCCCGCCTTCTGCATTCCTTTATGAATTTGTTAAAGTGGGTTCTGTCAACTAAATGATCATCAAGGTTCACATATCTTTGGGTTACACATTATATTTCATCTTTACTTGGTACATTGTCTGGTCACGGTACAATTTAATCTTCTAGGTAATTTCTCATGTTTATCTTATAATCATTGGTTTCAGAAATTAATATCATACATTTGTTTGGAATAGAGCACTAGGCTAGTAAAAGTAAATTGGCAATTTGATTGTTTTTTCAATAAATTTGATTTTTGAAATGATTACTTTTTATGTTATCTGGTTTAGCATTGTCTAATAATTAATATACTTTTTTTTTGCTTTATTCAAAATAAGTTAAAAAATATTGTGATTGTGTTAAGTTTAATTTTTGAAGGATTTGTTTGAACCATGGAAATTTTGACATTTATTTTATTTCACACATTTTTGATCACTTTATTTAACTAGGGTATTTAGCTCCTTAAAAACAATATCGAGTAAAGTAAACTGTCATTTCAGTAATCAGAAAGTTGTAAAACTTTTTTTTTTTTGTGTTTGCTATACTAAGCCACCTAAGAACTATGGTGAAAATCTTAATGATTCTGTGGAAATGATTGAGAAATTTGGAATAAGTAAAGAGGCAGCTTTTTGCGCAAAATATATGTAACTATTTATTGCTTTAAGCAATAAATTCTATCATTAAGTAAATTGTTCACTGTGTTTTTATTATTCCCTTTCCTATACCTTTTATAGATAATATTATATGGTGATTGTTATTTTTAATTAGGCCTAAGCGGGAATGATAATTTGACCATTACATTACAGAAAGGAACTGACTTCCCTCCTAAAACAAGAAGAGATCTACTATTTAAAATGTTTACTAATCTCCCACACAAGCTTTTCAAGTTCATATTGGTAAGGAATTAATGTTGCCCACGGTGGTCTTGGGGTAAAGTGCTCGCCTAGGGGTCAGATGTTCATGGGTTCAAACCCAGCCGAGGTTGATGGTTTTTTCTTTATTAAAAAACCTGTAGCACAACTTCATCTGGAGGGGAAGTAAGGTAAAGCTGTTGGTCCCATGTAAAAGATCTCTAGAAGGTATGTGCAAATACCTTTACTAGTATAATTGGTACGCCCTTTTGATTGTTTTCATAAAAATTGTCATGTGCTGATAAAATCAGTCTTTCGAAAGTTCACATTATGATAAAATACGGCAAATAAATAAAAATAACTGACTGTTTTTGTGGTCGAAAGATTTAAGGCTTCACTCTCGTAATAGATCGGACTGTTGATAATGTGGGTTCAAATTCTGGTGGGTTATGTTGAAAGTGGTTTTTCCTAAATAATAATCCAATCTCCCTCCAAGAAAATGTGGGTACACTTTGTACCACCCCACCCACACACACACACATTAAGTGTTGGTGTTACGACAATCGGATACATATTGTTATCGGGAGGTAAAGTTATCAACCAGAGAAAGGTTATCAGCCATTATAATATTTTACATGTATTATGAACTGAATTAACAGCCTCCTTGGCTGTCTGGTCCGCCGGTTTATTCCCTGAAAGATCAGTGTGACCAGGAATCCAGCAGAAGTTAAGCTGGGTGTTTAATAAATCAATTTTAAAAATTTGTTCGTGTATCAGCTACACGAGTGGATTCCAGGAGTACAAAGTGGACAATGCCAACAGAGCACTCATGGAATCAGTGCAGATGAGAACAGAACGATGACAATTTCGATAAACAAAACACAAAGTTTTAAAAATTATGTATTCTGCTGTAAAAACATCGGAGTCACCAGGTAAACCAAATTTAAAATTGTTTCCTTACACAACAAAGGCACATCCCACAGAGATCCCACATTTTGAATCATCTGTGTAGATGCACTTACAACACTGAAAGTGAGTGGAGAGGAGCTCGTTAAAGGTCCTCTCATGTATATTATGTGGGGTGGTCACTTTAGGAAACTTGGCAAGATCAAAATGGCATTTCGGAAGGCGTATCTTCCAGGGAGAAACTCAACCTGGAGATGTGAGGCTAGCTTTTGGCAGGACAATCCCACACGTGTCAAAAACCAATAGCATCTAGATCCCAACCGGCCTTGCACTACGCCATTTGGCTTCTTCATACAAAACACGATTGGGGGGGATGGAACACAGGACGTTATGCAACATGCTTTAGCATGCAATGCATGTTCAACAAATAAGATGCCAGAATATGGGACCGCTGGTAAGAAAGAGGGGGTGATGCAATTCTTTGTGAACACATCAGAAAATTGGATGTGTTGGCAACCCTGTAGGCAGTATTGGAAGGTCAATAAACTGTTAGCCAGGAAGATTGTGAGATCGCCGCCAACAACAATAGCTTCTTAAAAGCTGTAAGGGAGGGGTGGTTTTCTTCCCTTGTCTTGGACCGCGCTAATGGTCCGGGGGACAGTTAGGTTCGTCCATGTTGGATCTTGAGGACCAATGGGAGTATTTTTCCCAATATTTGAGTCAAGTAGGAGACTCATTGCTCTTGTCTCACTGCGTTACGGTCAAGGACGCTCCCAGGTGAACTCTGGGGTGTCATGTTTTTGTGAACCTTTGAAAGACACCTCGAGTTAGTCGCCGCGGATATAATTATTATAATAGAAAATAATCAGGCGTGAAAGCGCATAGTAGTTATATCATATCATGGCTAAGCAGTGGATATTGTAATTCACCTTAAATCGGTTGACGGCCACACACTAATTAAGATGCGTGATGTGTATCGAGTGAATTGCTAAAATTAATTTAAATACATGATTTATTTAATTAATTTATCCCACTATACAATCACTACCAAATTTTATATTGAAATAAGATAAACATTCATTCCATGTATACCTCATTATATTTGCGAAGTCATTACGGTCATCTACAGGCTGGCCACAAAGGTGTGTTAGCCAAGGTCTGTTTATGCACGTAGCGGGGCTCACCGGTGTTGGCACAGATGCTGATGACTGGACTGGTACAAATGTAGCGTGTCAATCAGATTGATTGAACACCTACAAGGAAAAAGTTAACTATTTATTACTATTCGTGTAATTGGATGCCACGTTTGAGTTATATCGAGATATTGAAGATAAACTACCTCAAAGTTATACTCTCTCATACAAAAAATACGTTTAGCCCTACGTTCAAACACGTGGATAGTCAAAAAATAATTATATTTTGATAATTGCTGGTCTACATATCAAAAAGAGGACTAATATTATTATAGTTATGAATAAGATATGTGAATGCGTGCCCTTGTTATAAGATGGGGTCAGATACAAAAACTTACAGCCGACCATGCGGCCGTCAAGAAAATTGAGAAAATATACATCTATATTATTTCTTCGCTTAAAAACAACAGTGAAAATCAAATAACTAAATTAATACTGATGCATTGTGATATAGGATATGTGTGTATAAACTCACCCACGGCCAGATGCCTGCAGATATCATTAACTCGCTTCTAAAATCACAGGACTATCTATAATGGCGGCTCCACGTGGCGCAACTCTTGCCCGTTCAGTAGAGAAGGAGGGGTCGAAATGGAAGTCGACGCACCGATCTCATGCGCAACTCTGCCTCTGGTGGTCGACAGAAGAAGCTCGTCAGTTTCAATCTCTTCTCTCTTTCCAATCCTCGTTTATTCTTCCTTATTTTTACCTCTGCTTCTTAATTTGTTCTCCTTTATCTCTCTTTCATGTTCGTGTCTGATTGTGACTATATATGGGACGCGCCACGAGTTCATTTTTGCAGAACGCCTTTACACAGCCTAGGTACTACAACGAAGCGCTGCCGGTGAACAAAAAAACAAGACTGATCATGGAGTCTGGGTCGTCGGAATCGCCACCATAGCATCGCCGAAGCAGGATGAATCGTCCGAGTCAACGCGCTGGATACAAGGACGCCGCTGCTAGGGTATCGGTATCCAGCGGGGGTCATTTAGTCCCAAGCGTTTAGTTAGAAGATATTTTATTTTGGTTTGACATAATGTAAATAGTCATTCGGGAGTCTTCTTTTTTTAGCAAGAGAAAATGTTTTTTTTTAGATCTGGTATCATGTTCAGAACGAAGATACTTTATTTTGGTTTGACATAATGTAAAAAAGTCATTCGGGAGTCCTTCTTTTTTAGCAAGAGAGAAAGTTTTTTTTATATCTAGTATCATGTTCAGAACTAGCTAACTTCATTATGCTAGGAGTACCTTGGCAATATTACGCCTTTTTGTCTGATGGTCAAGTCAGATTTTAATGACTCATAAAGTCAAATGCTGAGTACATTATTGTATTTTTGGACACTGTCCTAACGTTAAAGCCTCTGGCTAGAAAAATGTGAATTTTTAGTGTTGCTGATTTACACTAACTCACAAGTTCCTATAAATCTTGGAAAAGAAAAGTAATTCATGACACCCTAAACGTCATGTGCTTCAGTGCTTTGTTATTGATGGTTATCGCCAGGAAGTCTGTTTCTTTCTTTTGCCTTACACAGTGCAGTTGTAAATGATAGAGATTTGACTATGCAGTCAATGTTCATTAAAAGCATTAGTTTGGGTGCGCAACCCGTGGAAATTGACCTATTGTCATAGTGGGGCCTGCGCTAATAATACTATTTTGTTTTGGCCTGTAAATAGGTTCTTAAATTTTATATTAGTACTAAAGGATGTTTATGTACTATTGAATGCTTTGGTAGTACCGTAAGGGAACATGTCCGGCCATAGTACTTTAATGACTCCTGGCCCTTAGCCATCAATCAGCTGGATTCACCAGCCAACTATCCAACAAATTTGGTGGATTTCTGGTAATATTCTTCCTAGTCAAGTGAGACTGTGTAAACGTTATATTATAAATTTGTTCTATATTTTGCTTTAACTAATTCTCAAATTACTCTCCTTTTAGAAATTCTACAGCCTCTTGACTGGTCACTGTGTTGCCCAGGTCATCGCAAGTAATCAAGAAATATAAAATTCTATAATTTTCTACCCTATTGTAAAACTTGTACATTTTTATGCATTTAATGTCTACTAAATAAAACTATTGTCAAATTGAAATGTTCAGTTTTCTAATTTACTATAGTTTAGTAGTATTTAGTTGCACAAAAAGCACTAGTAGCCAGTCGAATGTCAGCATGGTAGACACTATCTAGCATCTTTATCATCGAAGGTCTAGCTGAGCCATAAAAAAATCTATCGTAATCAAGTTTTGATCTCACCAAGGCTCTATATAGGCGCATCAAGATTTCTCTATCAGCACCCCAAAAGTGACCGCGAACTACTTTAAGCAAATTCTTTGCTTTGACACCTCGCTTTCAGGTCTTCGGTGTGGGGGATCCAAGTTAGTTTAAAATCAAATAAAAGTCCCAGGAACTTTACCGTTTCTGAGACAAGTAAAACAATGTGGTTCATTAAAATACTGGGGGCTGGCTGTATTTCGCTTAATCTATGGAAGTGGACAACCATCGTCTTGGCTGCAGAGAAACGAAAGCCATTATGCGATGCCCACACCCATAGATTGTTTACAGCGAGTTGTATCTGCCGTTCAGACCTGTGGAAACTTTCATCCACGAAAAGGCATGAACAGACAGGTAAGCGCATGTTGTCCACAATGCCATTTATTGCGATAACCAACAACATACAGCTTAAAATACTGCCCTGAGGCACCCCATTTTCTTGAATAAAATCAACAGATAAGGTATTATTGAACCTTACCTGGAAGTGTCTATCTGACATAAAATTAGATATAAAAACAGAGGTTCGCTCGGAACCCCCAATTAAAAAGTGTTTTCAATATGCCATACCGCCAGGTGGTGTCATACGATTTCTCCAGATCAGAGAAAATAGCCAGAAGATGCTACTTATGGAGAAAGGCGTCACGAACAGCCATCTTGAGATGGACAAGGTGATCCATCATGGATCGATTACAACAAAAATCACATTGAATATTAGATAGATTGCAAGATTCTAAATACCATATATATCGTTTATTGATAATTTTTTCCAATATTTTGCATACACAACTAGTTAGCTCTAATTTATCCTTGCCACTTTTATGAATTGGTATAATGGGTGCTTGCCTCCATAGTGATGGGATCTGATGAGATTCCCAAACACTATTGTAGTAGTCCAAAAGGAAAGCTTGTCCGGCAGGGCGCCCCAAACACTATTGTAGAGGTCCAAAAGGAATGCCCGTCCAGCAGGAGGCATAATTTTCCCCTCGACTTTGACCAAAATCAATAGTATAGCACTCTATGTTCCACTTCTGCACTCCGAATTCATTAGAGTAACTCACAGTGGTAGGGATTGCGGCGAACTTGGAGCCCAATACATTGACAACCTCCACAGGGAAGGAGACAAGCAAACCATTAGACATGAGAGAAGGTATATTATTTGTGGAATTATGGCTACTATGTAATCTACAAATATTACCCCAAATTTTAGTTGTGGGAGTGGAAATTGTAAGAGTAGAAATAAACTGTCTCCAAGACTCTCTTCTGCTTTCATGAATACACTGTGAGCTCGAGCACGTAGAATCCGGAATGACTCCAGATTCTCCAAAGTAGGATGTCGATGAAAGAGACATAGGGCCCTTTGACGGTCAGAAATAGCCAACCGAGACGTGTTTCACCAGGGAACAAGATATTGGCGCGGATGTGGCAAGGATTTAGGGATCGCCGCTGCGATGGCCGTCGAAGTAAAATGTTTCATCTTAACATCGACGTCAGGAGAAAACCGCCCATCAAATACTGCGAGCCTGCGAAACTTATCCCAGTCGGGCGTTTAAGCACCCATTGTGGCGCCCGTGCTATACTAGGATCTTGAAGTGGTGAAAGTAGAAGAGGAAAGTGATCGCTGCCACATAAGTCCGGCTCAACCTCCCAAAGGAAGTGAGCAGCCTATCCCAGGGCTACAAAAGGTTAGGTCGATGAAGCAGATAATTTAAAAGAAAGTTATAAACTTGAAATATAGCCATATTCAAATGGATCAGTCTTTAAGAGACAGTACAACCCATAACATTTAATTAAGCACACTAAATAAATAATATTATTAAGATCCATTAGGATAATACACAAAGACTATATAAGGGTCTAATGGGCACCTTGAAAATGTTACAAAAGTGTATTTTTCGTACAAAAGAATAAAGACTTCAAAATACATTAACTTTACCTATTAACTTTCTATAAGAGACTTTAAATAATGTGAGAGTTTGGCTTTAGTAAAACTCCCCTGGGACTATCAGATCCTGACTCAATATTAGGAAATGAAACACTAACCCTATTAGTAAATAATAATGTAAATATATTTAGAAAAAACTTTAGAAAAAGATTATAAACTATACAAAAGTTAATCAATTCCATAATTAATCAAAATGATTAGAAAGTTACTTTCTTTAAATTATATTTCAATATGCAAACAAGAATAAGAAATACTACCTTGATGTTTATAAAAATAAACATTATTATCCACAATTTCAAACAATTTACTTTTAACCCGCCTTGGGGGCGTAGTTGGCTAACGCGCTAGTCGTGTTAAGCCTGACTGCCGAGGACAAGGAGATCGAGGTTCGAATCTCGGTCGGGTGAACTGGGGTGGTTTTTCCTAAATGGTTTTCCACTCTCCCTCCACGCAAATGCGGGTTCACTTCCTCTATATTCAACCTTCCCAATTCTTAATTCATTAGCATAATTAGTACTTAAAGCATATAAACCCAACGGGTAGTAAGACGCGGTGCTAAATAACAGAATTTACTTTTAACTCATTCAATTTCCAAAACCATTAATAATTGTGGCTATCTAAATGATTAAATACTCCAAAAGACTCTAGCGCCCAAGTGGCGGCATACAAAATATAGAGTCTCATTTTAAATTGAACGATCAGGTAAAAAATAATCAGATTTAGATAATAAAATATTCATACACATAAAATGGCTGACTCTATGAGTTGAAATTAAATCAGAGTCCAATAAATAAATCGCCATAGTTATGATTCCGATGAAGATATATTATACAAAGTTTTATCCTGACATTGTCTAGGTCCAGGACAATGTTCCTTCATCGATCGTTGTAGTCAAAATAGTCATTTTGGCACACATGCACAGCACATTATATAGTGGGTTTTGTTGCAATAGAATGAAGGTGGGAGACCTGAACACACGCTCGGTGACGTCAATGGTGGCTTCAAAAAGTCACGTAGACACCTTGTTGCTATTGCTCCATTAGATTTCCAGACCATCTCTTCAATCACCCGATGTGTTGAAAGTAGTTCATCTTTCTACCATCATAGGGCAGGTGAATAGGTGAATAGTCATTCTCTGCTCGTCTCCAATGTTGGACGGCCCATTACACGCTAGGAGAACAGGACTGTGTGGACTATATCTTGTTGGAACATCGTAGCTAACTCGACCCACTCGTCAATTTAGTATGCTAGGTGTAGGCAAGTATTGGTGGTTGCTAGTTTCAGAAGATTCAATTGGTAAGTACATGAACAGTTGCATTATATTGAATTGGATTATGTAGTTAGAATATATTGTTCAGCATTGTTTAATTATGTCATACTAACCTACGTGAACTGCAATAGAGAAGTTGACCATTGTAGGGATTCTATTAGTGTCAGTATAATTGGAGCAGGTAGTATGCACTACTGAGAGTTATGTGTTAATGTCAGCATGGGGCGGGTCCTATTGTAACATAATGTAATGTAATGTTACACTAGGCTCATTGTACCCACAAAGAATCAGGTTATCAGCAGGGCGGAAATGAGTTTCCTGCAAATGTAAAATTGAAGGATGCAGGGCAGAAATCAGTTGTTTAAGTTCCTCTGTATGAGCATAGAAACCCCTACAATTCCATTGTATTAGCGACATTATTTATTATTATAACATTTATTCATCCACGTAATCCATGACAATATCTCTTAAAAATAAAAATTGATTTAGGACATTTTTAGGTTCGCTTGCCTTGCCAATTCTCTCTTGGAACTCTCATTTCAAGAGAGACTTTTGTTTCTCCAGAAGAGACTGAGGTGTTTGATCCTTGTGCGAAGGCTTTGTTATAGCCTTTGATGCTTTTTTGTTGGTAATGCTATAAGCGGTCACTCGCTAGGCCTTCCTCAAGGCACCAGTGGGACGTGCCTTTGCGGCCTCGCCTGTTCTGCCACCCATCCCAACCTCTGGAGAGCCAGAGACGAGAGTGAGCGGCTCAACAATGGTCACATGTAATTTAATTTCCAGAGGAATGCTCGGAGGCATTCCCCGAGGAAGGCTTGGGAGCATTCCTCGAGGAGGACAGGTGGGTTGAGCCCCACAGAGGGGTCCTCGGGAGTATAGGTGGTGGAGACCTCATTGAAGGTGTTGCCTCCTGTACACATTTTGGCACCATCGTAGTTGGCGCTTTTTGACTTTGAGTGTCTCGAGTAGAGACAAGAGGCACGAGTCGAGACAAAGTCTTCGAAATGTTCATTGTGTAATGGCAGTCAGGACAATTGATGTTTTGGCTGACTATCTGGCTGTATGATGTCTGAAATATCAGAGCTGACTGGATACATATTCTTTGTGTTCCTGGGGATATGAAATCTTCTTTTCAGTTTTAATCTCCAGGACTTTATTTTCTCTGCTTTCCATTTCGGATAGGCCAGAGACCAGGCAGAAGGTGGACACTTGCAGTTCATGCAGAGCTTATGAGACTCACACAGTGTATCGTGAGCCTCCTTACTGCAATCTGCACAGGTTGGCTTACCATGGCATCGCAGTTTTGTATGCCCAAATTCCTGGCACTGAAAGCAGCACCGTGGGTTGGGGACATACGACTGGACCCTGAGCACGTGGAAACCTGCTCGGACCTTGGCAGACAGTGAAAGACCACATTTCACACCCATAGTAAGCAACCAGTAAAATTATGGTTTTGTATACAAATACACAAATTCATGATCTAATACTTTCTCACCACTCAATTTCTCCAGCAACAAATCTACACAAATCAATTCTTTCTTAGACCTTGAAGTAACCATTCAAAATGGACTTAGTAAAACAACAGTTCACACCAAAGTTCAACCAACCCATAACAATACCTCCACTTTAACAGTTGCCATCAAATTAATGGCTTCTAAGATTTTCCTTTAATTCAGCTTGGTAATCTGATCTCAACACCTATTTTTTGAAAGAGATTACTTGGTTGAGTACAACGCAAAATTAAAACTTTTTTTTTGTCAATTGAGACTCGGCCATCCTGTAGCACTCATCGTCCACGATGAAGTCTGATCACACATGTAATTTACAAATACGCTCTCAATTAATCCTTAACCTATCTTATTACTAGATGATGATATATATATATATACACAATGTATAGACATTGGCACACAATGTCATACTAATCACAACACTCTGGTGACAAAATCCTTTAGGTACTTGGGCCGACGCCTTTCTCGAATAGGTCGAGTCCTTGGATTGTCATGGTCTCTTCCAGTTTCATCAACATCAGAACTGTCTGGAGAAGTCACAGGACTACTATCAGGTTTGGTTGTCTTCAGCTCTGATCCAATTGACCTATCATCTTCTGACTCATCACTCACAGGCTCACCATCATCAATCTTGTCTTTATTACTCCATGACTTGAGTTGAGAAACGTGCGCAGTGGTGGCATAGTGTTTCTGTTTAACATATCCTGTCAATTGACTAACTCGATAAGTGTTGCCATCTGGGAACACTTTCAGCACCACAAGAGGACCTCTGTACTTTGACTGCCCCTTTGTTGGTTCGCCAGTATGCAATGGTGCACATCGCATCATCACCACTTCTCCAATGTCAAAACTTGGATGAGTATACCTTTTCTTATCAAAATATGCCTTCTGGTGGAGCTGTTCTGCCATGATTTTGTTGCGTACTGTTTCCTGTATTTCTGCAGGCGGTTGGTACGTGCTGTTTCCAGGTACATCGGTGAGACTCCTAAGTGCCCCATCGTGGTGCCGAGGTCGATACCCATGAAGTGCCTCAAAGGGTGATATCCCCGTCGTCTTGTTGATAGCAGTGTTGAGGTCACGTTGAATCTTCTTCAAATTCTTATCCCAGTCCTTTAAGTCCGCCCGCTGAGATGACACAGATATCATTGGTGTCAAGGTTCGGTTCACTCGTTCTACCTGCCCATTGGCTTGGGGGTGCCTGGCAGAGTTTAGTACATGATATATTCCACGTGAAACACAAAATTCTTCGAATAAATGTGAAGTGAAACACGTTCCTCGGTCACTGATTATTTTCTCAGGTAGACCCCGCTCATCAAAAAAAAAGATCAAGGCACTTCAATACACTTTTGGTGGATGTATCACGCACTGCATAGAGGTGCACAGATTTTGTCAGGTTATCCACGATTACAAGTAGTTCACAATTACCCTTTGAGCTTCGTGGAAAAGGTCCTAAATGATCGATGTGCACTATTTGAAAAGGACGAGTGCCTGGAGGTATTGGGTTGAGCAGCCCAGCTTTTCGTCCCCCTGGGACCTTACTCAGGAGGCACTCAAAGCAGTGAGCTATATGATGCTTAACATATCGTTTCATGCCAGGAAACCAATAGTTTTCTTTCATCTTAGCAACAGTACGGTCGACTGCGAAGTGTCCAGACAAGTCATGAAATTTAACAGTAAGACTTTTTCTCATCACTTTAGGGATAACAAAAAGTTTGGATGTCTGCTGATTATGTTTCTCAATTTTACACACTTTCCCATTTACAAGTTCCAAATCAACTACCTTGTTACGCTCAGCTTTATTTCTGTGTTGTTGGGGCAATTTGAGTATGCGCATAATGTCCTTTAATTCTGGATCACTATATTGCATTGCTAGTACTTGATCCTCAACAGATAGGGTTAAAAACACCTCACACCTATCACTAATCACTTCTGCCATAGTATCTTGTTCACAGTTCACTGGTGCACGGCTCATGGCATCCACGTGGACCATCTTCTCAGCTGGTCTATGTTTTACCTCAAAGTCATATTCCTGTATAAAATTGTACCACCTAGCAATCTGTGGGTTGGTCGTTCGCTTTCCATTCATGTAAACTAATGCTTGACAATCAGTCACCACTGTAAATTTAATGCCTAGCAAGAATTGTCTCAAGCGGTCCATGGACCACACTATAGCCATTAATTCAAGTTTGCTTGAGTGGTAATTAGCTTCCACATCTGTAGTTTTCTTGCTCACACAGTATGTTAAGTGCATACGAGCATCTACACCTTCTTGTAGGAGCATTCCAGCCAACCCCTGAGCACTTGCATCTGTGTGTAGTTCAGTGACTGCATTAGGATCGTAAAGCTTAAGCACAGGCTCCTGGATGAGGGTAGTCCTGAGGTCTTCAAATGCCTTATTCTGCTCTTCGTCCCACATATACTGAGCGTCTTTTCTTAATAAGCGACTGAGTGGTTCAGCTCTTTCGGCATAGCGAGGTGTGAACCGTCTGAAGAATCCAGTGAGCCCTAGAAACCTTCTTACCTCATGGACAGAATTGGGCTTGGGAAACTCACTGATTGCCAATAACTTACGTGCCCCGGGTTGTATGGTGCCTTCTTTAATCACAAACCCCAAGTACTCAATGGTCTTCTTCCCAAACTCGCATTTACTTAGCTTGCATGTAAGGTGAGCCCGTCTCAAGGCTTCGAAGACCAGTCTTAATCTGTTTAGCATTTCTGGCCAATGTTTTGCGGGGATTAGGATGTCGTCCAAGTAGCACATCGCTATTGTATTTCGTAATCCACCTAATGCACGGTTCATCACACGCTGGAACTCAGCTGGTCCGTTAGTCAAACCAAATACCATTCTTTCAAATTGACCTGTTTCCTCTGGTGTAACGAATGCAGTCTTCTCCTTCGCCTCCTCAGTCAAAGGAATTTGTAAATATCCGTGGGCTAAGTCAAGTACTGTGAACACCTTGCTACCAGAAAGTTGTTCAAATTGGTCGTCAATGTGGGGTAATGGATATCTATCCCTTATGGTTTGTTGGTTTAGCCGTCGATAATCAACAACCAGTCTATTTTCTCCGGTTTTCTTTCTTACCAGTAGCACCGGACTCGCATATGGCGACTTAGTCTCAGTCACAATGCCGTGATCCTTCCATTCCTTGACTATTTCTCTTATCGCTTCCTTTTCTTGTATGTTCGTTCGATATGGTTTGCATGCAACCGGTTTGCTGCCAGGAACCTCAACTATGTCCATTTTGGTCAAATCAGTGCATCCTAACTCTGACAGGTTTGAAGCAAAACAATCACTAAACTCATTCACCAAATTCACTAATGAAATTATGTCTTGCTCATTAGCACAATCATCAATAAGGAGGTCTTCTCTCCCGATAATCTTACGCGTTGAGCCATTGTCATTGATATGTTGTGTAGGCCTATATAGATCAACATCCACTATGTTCACTAATTCACCACGACCCACACTGACATTTTTCTTCATGTACCTCTCTTTAGAACTTGTATTTATGATTTGTATGGAGAACTCCCCGTTCTCATCTGGCTTATAAACAGCACCACCAAACATCAGCTGGCCGTCTTGAGGTACATTTGACACAACTTGAACAAAATTAATGCAATTCCCTTGCAATTTGTTTGCTGATAGTGTCCGCAGTTTAATTGGTTTATCCTTTGTCACTGTTGGTAGATTTAATTTCTTGAAGGGATCTTCATCGGCATTTCCGACAAATAAATGTTCCCCTAACTTAACAAATGCCACACTTGGCAGTTCTGTCCAGGTCCTTCCGATGATGACCTCAGTACTTTGTGCATTGTCTGGGACAACCAGCATCTCCACATCACCTCCTACTGCACTATCCATAGATATATCTGAAACTATTCTACCCAATGAAGTGATCACATTTTCTGTGTTCCCAAACCCATGTAAACTCTTTTTACAAGGTTGAATTGGCAATCCAGACTTGATGGCTGCTGTGGCTTGTATTGTGCAACATGAACTGCCTGTATCTATTAACGACATAAATGATACAGGTCCTATCTTAACTTCTTTCAGGTATTTCTCCAAATCTGCGGTTATGTTCCTCTCGGTGCTAGTGATTTGAATATGTTCTTCCACTGGCCTGTTGCGATTAGTACAGAAACGCCTGGTATGGCCCTCTTGGCCACAAGCTAAACATTTTATAGGTCCTCTTGTCTCCGAGCAGTCTCGAGAAATATGTCCATATTTTTGACAATTAAAACAACGTGGCTCCCGTTTTTCATTTTGATAATACACTGAATCTGGCCGCTCATGCTTTATTTCACTTCTAGATGGTCGGCCTCTTGCGTGAATAATCTCTTGTGAGCTGGTCATATCACTTCCAGTTTGTAGGACAAGCCTAGGTTGCTCATTTGATCTCCACGAAACCTGTTTTCCAGGACGATCTGTAACACGTTTTGATCGCTGTGCACTCACTTCTTCGAAATCCCTTATGTCATGAAGGAGGTCATCCAGGTCATCATGGTGTTTGCTCATGACGAGAGTACTTAATTCACGTGACCACAGGCCAATTGCAAGTTGTTTCTTAGTGTCTGTGAACTCTAATCCTAGGGTCTTACATAGCCGCACTTTATCATGAAAATAAAAATGTGTGTTTTCATTTTTGTCTTGCACACGGTTCTTCATTTGATCAAATTTTTCTGGAAGGCTTAAAGTTCCCACAAAGGTCCGTCGAAATTGACGTTCGAATTGGTCCCAACTGACTATTTCTGATAGACGGGATCGATACCAATGTTGAGCTGCGCCTATGAGGTGAGTCCTAGCAGACTCTAACTTGAACGGATTCTGCCATTTATGAAGTTCTGCCGTGGTGTTGATTATTTGTAGCCACTCAGACGCGTTCATTCCTGATGACTCACCATCAAAATAGGGGATGGTTTTCGCTAAGTCAGGCATTATATTATAAGTTGGTTCTGGTATTTGCTGTTGTTGCGATCTCATCATGTCAAAAAGAGTTTGATCACGCTGGTGGTTACTTTCCAAAATTAGGTTCAGAACATCCTGCATAGACATAACCAAGTCCGTCTGATATTCTGCCACTACCTCCTCATGGCTTATAGCTCCTTCCTCCAAATCGTTTTGGTCTTGCTGTTGCATTTTGTATTTGATTTTAAAAGGGCTATTGGAAGTTAAATCACAATTTGTTCATTTTCAAACACTCGTAACTGAAGATATATATATATATATATATATATAAATTATTTAAACGTTTTCTACGCTAGTAAGATGGCGACCACGGCGTACCCACGTTTTCAAGTCTTATTTTATCGCTCATCAGCCATGACAATTTGTCTTTCTTTTATTAGCAATTGCAACCCGTTAATATTACTATTTAAATTCAAGACACATACTTTAATGAAATTTACGAACGTTTATCACAAACTTAGATAACGCGTCAGGTGTTTTATGCCATTAAACACAAGGGATACCGGTTACGCATTTAACGAAGAAATTGATATTTTTTTGGTGTGTTCATCCCACTTCTGATTTGTTGTACCTCACATGGTCTAGTTATTGCACACTTAGTGATCCAACATAACATGTGCTATGCACATGTTGTATAAATACAACCCCTTGCGTGACCTTCACTCGCACACGACTTATCCACGTCCATGCGCCGCTCTCTCTCTCTCGTCTGTAATCACCAGTCTCACCAACCTCACGCAATAGGTTTCAATGAGTCTCTAACAGACCCAAAACCTAGATTCAAATCTTAAACTTGAATCCCAACTCACTCCACTACCGCCAAAGCTTGCACCATTCATTCACAAGAAAGTAAATGCCTTCTCCAGCACATAACCTTCATTACCCATCCCATAAAATGCTATCATAATTTTGGCTATGAAATCTAACCACCCAGTTAGCCAAGTATCCAATCCCATGCTCATAATTTAAGACTTATGACAAGAACATTAATAAAATGTGAATATTGTATTCTATATTTTCAAGAGCAGTGAACCCTTCCCCTCCCCCAAATAATTTCAAATTAAAATTTTAACTACAGTTTTCGCTTTCAGTGTATACATGTATTTTAAATATTTGGTCGCTCACATATTTAAAATAAATGTGCTGTTTCACTTGTTAGCTATGGAAGAAGGTACAGGAAAGATGAATATAAATCCATGATAGATTTAGCAATTAAAAGAATACAGTTCACACCACCTATTGCTGCCACTGGACAACAAGATGGTGGTTAACTTTTGAAGAAAATCGATTGTTACCGCCCATTACCTCAACTTATGTTTCATTATATCGGTTGTCTTAAGGAGGGAGTGTAAAATGCACATCACAACTTCCTAAAAGAGGAAAAAAAAGAGAAAAAAAAGAAGAGATAAAGAAAATTGGTTAAGTAGGATATAACAATTAGATACGAACATGTAAAAGGAACAACCTTTCATATAAAACAAAAGCTCCGTCAAGAGCCTTTCCTTAAAGAGAAAATATTATTATTAGCATCGCGTCTTACTACCCGTTCGGGTTATATGCACTTACGCTAATGTGTAATGTTAGGGTGATTGTGAGATGAAATGGAAGACCTACAGTTTAACGTGGAATCCGAACCACGTTGGAGGCCTGGCATTCCCCACATTCACATTTGTGATTAATACACATCTTGTCAGAGGTGAAGGAAGGGTTTGGTAATCAGATAAATCTGTGCCGGGACCGGGGATTGAACCTCGGACTCCCAGCACACAAGTCTGACACCTTACCCCTAGACCACCAGGTCACTAAAGAGAACATAAATAGGTGTAATTCTACAGACTGGATGTCTTATTTTAAAGTTATTGGTCTTACCAAAACAACTAAAAGTATGCTGACTTTTCATCCACACAAAATGTATATTCAAATTCCTTAGGAGATTTCAAGAAAATATTTTTTTTTACATGATGTACATGGGGCAGTGCTAGCTTGATAATGGTAGCATGCATGTGGGGGTTTTAATTTGTGTGGTAAATTGTCCACTTGTGGTTTTATGAGTTTAAATAGTGTTGATATGTTTCTATAAACACATTATTTACTTATATCATTTGTTAATGAGAAAGTCTATATATTTAGGTGAAGAGCCACCATACATTTACTAAACATGCATTCTATAATTAAAAGTAAACTACCTGCTTATAGTTTTCCCAAAATATCAGGGTAAACTATAGTATTATTTAACAGTTTCTTTTTCTTCTTTTGGTTATTTTTGGTTGTCTCTCTTAGTAAGTACCTTTGTGCATTTCACACTACCTCCTGAAACCCAGGTCAGGGGATTAAGCCGGTAATGATCGATTTTCTTAAAGAAGCAAACATTACCACTTTGTTCAGTGACAGCAATTTAAAGTGTATTTTTTCCCCCCTCATTTCAATGTAAAATCTATATCAGGTTTGTTTCTATTTTGTATCCTTATTTATTTTAATGTATAATAAAATGTTCTTCAATAAGTGAAAAGAGGTATACCGTCAAATATACTTTATTCTTAACATAATATGAATATGAAGTTTTTGTTCATGTTTTATCATGAATATACACAGCATTAGAAAAGTTAATATTATTAAAATTATTAAATATTATTGTGTCAGTACAAATTTAAAAAGTTAATAAACATAAATGAACACCATTAGCTATAATTTAAAGTGTAAAATGATTCAAAAGACTAACCTTAATATTAAATCAGTTAAATGTGACATAATATTTAAGAATGGAACAAATAGTCTAGATCAGGATGAGGTCCTATATATCAAGATGAACATCCATTACTCAGACAAGATTCAGCTGCTTTTCAATCTCTTTCACATAAACTTCGGGAACTTTATGTTGTCTGAAAAGAAAAATATAAATATGGCTGAACATATTTTAATTTATAGTTCATCAATGACCGATTAATCAAGCGGTATTGGGTTCAAAATGAACTTGATCGCTGTTGACAAAGGTCAAGTGATCTTGGCCAGCTGTCTTAAGGGTGGTTTTCCTCATATTTATTGAGGTTCTCCCATTTTCTCACCATGCTAACACATCCACATTTCAATTAAGCACCTAATCCTCAACACTTAGATTAAGCTATAAATAAACTTTATTTTAAATATATCCTTAAAATAATAATTACATAATTTAGAGATAGGTCAGATCCATTTTTTCTCAAAACTGAATCTTAATTTTACCAATAAATCTTGAATTGTAATCTTAAATATATAATAATTTTAAGAGTTGAACACAATGGTATGATTTTTTTTTTCTTCAATAATGGTTTTTCCACATCAAGTGGTAAATTGATGGCCTGGAGTTTAGTTTTTTCTCCTATAATAATGTTGGCCAAGACCACTAATAAGTAGGGAAATATTGTGAGATGTGTTTTAACAACTTTTATTTGGAAAATTAAAAAGAATATCACAATATTATTAAAAAATAAGATGATAGTTTTTGATAAGGATGGATTAGGAAATGATGGTCAGCTTAGTATAAATGCAAAACTGTTAGAACAAGTGAATGATTTTGTGTATCTGGGCAGAATGTTTGGTAAAAATGGAAGAATAGATGGTGAATTTGCTAGCGTGAATGCATCTTAGAGAGTATTTGTATGTATGTGGACTAATGCAAAGAATGAAGTATTTATTATTATTATTATTATTATTAGCACCGCGTCTTACTACCCGTTCGGGTTATATGCACTTACGCTAATGTGTAATGGAGGGTGATTGTGAGATTAAATGAAGGACCTACAGTTTAACGTGGAATCCTGAACCACGGTGGAGGCCTGGCATTCCCCACATTCACAAGTTGTAATTAATACACGTCTTGTCAGAGGTGAAGGAAGGGTTTGATAATCAGATAAATATGTGCCGGGACCAGGGATTGAACCCCGGCCGCCAGCACAGAAGTCTGACACCTTACCCCTAGACCGCCAGGTCACCCTGATGAAGTATCAAAAGAAGCACAGATGACAGTATATAAAAGTGTGCTGATGACAACATTGTTTTAAGGTTGTGAAATGTGGGTTTGTCAGGAGAAACATAAGAGCAAGGTGAATGCTGTTGGAATGAGATATCTAAGAGATGTATGTGAACAAACTTGTATGGACAGAGTCATTAAAGAATGGGTACTGAAGAGTATGGTTTGAAAGGGAATCCAATGTGTCACTGTGAAAGAAGAAGTGTGTTACGTTGGTTTGGGCATGCTGAGAGAATGAGTGTACATCGAGTGACAAAGTAAATATACGAAGGTAGAGTGTGTGGATCAAAAAGAAAGGGTAGGTCATGTAAGATGTGGTTAAGTGGGGTAGAAGAATGTTTGGAAAAAGAGAAACATTAAGAGTTTAAAGAACAAAAGAGGATGTATGACTAGGTGTATGGATGCTGTAGAAGTGAAGGGAGTATGAAAGGAAAGGGAATTGGGTGGACGGAGATAGTGAGAATGGAGCGATACAGAAGTTTTTAAAAAAATCTATATTCACAGTTTATTGTGTACCTCATAGAGACCGGCATAGTTAGGCATGTATATATTAAAATATTTCAATTGCTGTTTAGGATTACAACAAACTCAGTTAACACTCTATATTCCAAATCGATATAAAATAATCAAAAGTATATATTGTTTAGTGTAAAAATCGAGTTTTGACGTCTTAGTCTTAAATAGTCTGAGAAATGATAACCCAAGAGTTAGCGGGCTTGAAAAAATACTAGTCAGATTGCTTGGAAATCTAAAAATAATGGGTTGTGACAAACTACATTGTGAACCTTCTCTCCCCCCTTCCAATAAGTTATAGTGTAACAAAACCAAAACAAGAATAATTCAAATTTATAATTTGGTAACAGAAAAATCACTGATCCACACACTTGTCGGCCATCAACCATGCTCTTTATTCCCCTATTCCCCTTAGAACTCGAAGAATGTTACTGGCAAATTTGAACGGAATTTAGTTTAGTGAAACATAGCCGCACTAACTTCATCATCATCCGTTTCCAGCCTGTGGCCAGTTCAGTTTAGTGAGATGCCTCCATCTTCCTCTATTCTTCCACCATTCTTCCTCCTTTAATTTCATTTATTCTTCTCCTCTCACTTTAACACTTTCTGCTATCCACGCCTCCCATCTCTTTCTTAGCAAACCTTGCAGTATTTTTCCTACATATTTCATTTCAGAAAGAGTAGATGAAAAGAAACTCTATGGTGGAACAAAAAGATAAAGGAAGCAGTGAATGTTAAGAACAAAGAATTTAGAAAATGGTTCACAAAAAGAACAAGAGAGATTGAGAATAAGTATAGGGGGAATAAGAGAAATGCAAAGAAGACAGTAAGAGAAGGAAGAAAAGATAGTAAGCGAAGGGAGAAAAACATGGATGGAAGATTGGACAAGAGTGCTACAGACTTATGTGGAATGAAGCAAGAAAATATTGTATAGTCAAGTGAGCCAAAGGAGGAGGGGAAATAGGAAAGAAGTCTTAATGATGGATGAAAAAAGAAGGATAATCGAGAGGGATGAGAAGGTTAAGAAGCTATGAACATCATATTTTGAGAGATTGTTGAACCCAGAGGCGGAAGGATTGCTATGGAAGGAAGAAGAAGAAGAAAAGGAACTAGACGGAGAGATGGGGGATGAAGAAGCAGACCTAACCTGGAAGGAGGTAGAAGAGGCCTTGAAAAGGAAGAATAGGGGAAATGCACCAGGAGTGGACGAACTCACGGTGGAAATGATAATGGAGTGGGAGAAATGGGTCTACAGTGGTGGTATAAAGTACTAAGGGCAATGTGGAAGGAGAAGAAAGTGCTAGAGGATTGGAGGATTGGAAGGTATTATATTACTAATATTCAAGAAAAGGGATTGGTAGAGGTGAGAAAATTATAGAGGCATTACATTGATGTGTTAATGCACAAAAATGTACGAAAATATTCTGGAAAGGAGAGTGAGAAAAACCGTGAAGGGAAGATAGAGGAACAACATGGGTTTAGAGATGAGTTTGGAAAGGATCTGGTAATGACATTTATTGATGGAGAAGAAGCTTATGGTAGTATTGATAGAAAGAACGTATGGAAAGCAAGGGAGGAGGTTGGAGTGTAAAGCCAGAGAGAGGGTGGACAGAGGAAAAGAATGGAGTCAAGCAGGGAAGTACCCTCTCTCATCACTACTAATCGTATTGGTGATGGAAATGATAATGACTAGAGTGGCAGGGAACCTGGGTAAGGAGAAAATGAAAGCAATGTTTAAAGATCACTTGGTGGTATGAGGAGAAAGGAAGATAATGTACAGGAACAGCTGCTGAGGAGGGGAAAACGTGTGGAATGAAATCTAGTATGGCGAAATGTGAAGTTATGCAAGGTATAGAACAAGGCTAAGAAAGGTGATAGAACTGGATAGAGTAGATTTGAAAGAAGCAAAGAGCTTGGCAGTGTGATTGAAGCAAAAGGGGGCAGAAGAGAAAATATAGTGAAACGAGGGGAGTAGAGAAAGGCTTTCTATAGGTGTGTAATAGAATTACTATGAAAAATAGAAGTGCTTCTGAAGTGTAAGGAATTGTATATAGCATACTTCAGACCCATAGTTACATATACAGTGGACACTTTGACTTTGGATAAATGAGAGACGAGGAGACTGGAGGCCATGGGAATGAAGTTTTTGAGAAGCATGCTAGCTGTCACTTGAAGAGACAGGATTAGGACTGAAGATGTAAGGTCAAAAGTTGGGGTACAGGGGGTACATGAGATAGTAGAGGAAGCTAGGTTGAGATGGTATGGACATGTGATGAGAATGGAAGGAGAGAGGATTCCAAGAAGATTAGTGGAAATTAAGTATGTAGGGAAAAGACCGCAAGGGGGACCACGTAAAAAATAGTAGGAAGAATGGTGGAAGAACAGAGGAAGATGAAGGCATTTTACTAAACAGACCCAGCCACACGCTGGAAACAGATGATGATGATGATGATGATGATGATGATGATCAAGGAAAAGATTGCTCTGTTTAATCAATGAAGTTTTTCAAATATGTTGTGTTTACCTTAGCTCATCTATTTTCTTGTTCATTATCTCTCTCATATGTTTCTCTCTAAGCTGTTCTTCCCTTTTCTTGACCAATCCTTCTTCAAACAGCTCTTGGCGGCATTTGATGCGCTCACGTTCTTTCTCATTGATCTGTTTCAAAATAGCACCTCGGTATGCTTCAGTTTCCTGAAATGTGTAACTTATATAAATTACTTTTCATTTTTATTAAGGATTTTTTAGTGACTAGTCCTTCGAACTCTCAAATTATTTAACTCTTGAAGAAAATTAAGGAATTTGAAAAAACTTCTTATTTGAATTTTTGTTAATACAATTTTATTTTTGCAAAGGAAAATAGCACCAAACAGCTATATTAAATTTAAAACTAGGGATCTGCGAGAACCATTCTTTTCAATTCAAGATGATCTCGAGATGGGAATATAAAAAAGTATTGAGTCAAGAGAACGAGACGAGAAAATGTCCTTTGAAAGTACAAAAATGTAGATTATGTTTATTGAAGTAAATATATAGTTTATAGAATTCCTTTTTGACATTTGAGCTGGTGCTTGCTTTAGATCGTCTTATAGTTCATTCAAACATTTGAAATATAACTCGTACATATTTTAAATGCAATGAATAAAATAGTGATAGGTAGTTATAATGAAAAACAATATTTATAACAAAAACATTTCTTATTAAAGTCTTGTTTTTTGGGAGTAAATCCGGCCTATTTTTGGGTTATTATGGAGTATTGGAAATAATAAATACCCGGTTTAGTTTTTTTAAATTTCTTAGGGCCATTATTTGCCCTTTTTTTTCTAGAATTTTTGAGATTCATTTTTTTACTTGTGAGACGAAATCGAGAATTTTTTCCCCTTGAATTTTTGAGTCTCATACATCGCTATTTAAAACATTTAAAGAAAGATAAAAGGGAAAAATCTACACACCAGAAAATTGTAGTCCTCAGCGTTCACAATTACTTTCTTCTGCTGAATAAGGGGACTGATGTACCCCTAAAATCATATAATTATGTGTTTTGTTGTGGTTTAGTTGTGAACTTTGAGGCCTCCAATTTTCTGGTAAGTGTGTAGGCCTTGGCTCTTCTATACTCTTTTAAATTTTTTTAATTTTTGCTAGAAGCTATTTAGATGCCTGTTGGTTGTTTATATGAACATATAATTTCAGGATAAACCTATCAAACAGAATCTAGACTAGTTGAGATACCTGAATGTGGATGATAGCTTTTAAATCCAACCTAGTAAATAATGTTTACATTATGTTGCTATTTATATTTTCTATGGCAAACTTAAAAATTAATGTGAATAAAATGAGAATTAGGTATAAGATTAAAAGGGGTTTGGAGGGGAAGGAAGGAAAGATATATTTATTAATGTGAGAAAATCAACTTATTAATTTTAATGATTTATAAGATTTGTATATTAAATTCATGGTTAAAATGAATATTCAAATTCGAAAAAAAGAATATTTGATCTTTCTTGATTTTTTTATGATTCAAATACAAATATTTATTTTATCTACAAATACAAATAAAAATTTTAGAAAATATATTAAGTTTGAAAGTTTAACTTTCCTACATTGATATGATTTTGAATGAATTTTGGAATGAAGTAACAAAATAGAAAGATCAATTAAACAATAATGCTTATCATTCGTTATAATGTGAATTCAAATCCAGTTAAGTGTTAAATCAATGGTGATAGGTCTGGTTGTTAGAGTTGACATCGTTATGCTTGAGTATATAGATAGTAAGCATTATAATGGCTCTAGAATAATTAATATTCAAAATTTAAAGGAAATAAATAATATTTTTTTACTATCTTCAAATTTCTAATCTGAAATTTTTTCCAATCTTCAAATCTTAAGTATCCTTAAGGGCTTGAAGATTCGAAGGACCATCCCTACTTTTTATTTATATTTAGTCATTTTCATAAAAACAATATGTGATAAAATGATCTCAAGCAACACTTTTTGGGAGGTTAAAGATCAAACTATTATGCAGGATAGTACATGGGGTAGCAATGAAGTAAAGCACACAAGGGAGTTTTTCTGTCTCGCCTTATACAAGACATGTTTCTCTACTTTCAGACAAAAAATCTACCCTTAATTTCTTTCATACTATCATGTAGAACAAACTAAGTTTTAAGGAAATGTTTTTTGGACAGACCAGGCCCACCAAGTACTCAAACTGGGCCTGGTACCAGGGGCAATGCGTGGGCCACTCTCTTTGTAATATTCAAACTTCAGTGGCGACAAAATTTTATTTGTATAAGAGGCAGAGAGAGAAAATAAAAAGGATATTTGAAGGACCTGTAGACTCTCTCTGATCAAATGTATAGAAAATATTTACTGTGTTCTTCCTCTCGAATTTTTTTTTAAAAATTAGGTTCTTCAACAATTTATTTGGTGTGGTCCTTTCCCATAAACATTTTGAAATTTCAAGGCTCCAAGAAGCTATTTATTTAGAGTGATCTTCACCCAGAATCATATGCTTACTATAAAATATATTTTAATTAGTCTTCACCCAGCACACTTTTGAAAATTGGATGACTCTAGAAGTTATTTGAGTGTTTGCGCCTGGAAAATATTTGAAAATTAAATGTCTCTTGAAATTATTTAGATTGGAACAATTCTAGTAAAATTTGATGATTGGATATAGTCTATAGATAAAGAATTGGATATGGCTAGAAGTTATTTGGAGTTTGATACACATTCATCTTTCAGTTTTACATTTTTAGAATATTAGAAGAAAGTGAGATAAATCTAATAAGGGGCAAATTTATTCCAGTCAGGGGGAGGGAGGACAAGTTGTTTCCAGAGGGAAAATCCACTTCCACTGTTTATAAACCAATTTTTGACTTAAGTTTGGATATTTTTTTTAAACTTTGTTGCCACTTTTACAAAAGAAAATCCATGTACAAAAATTAATCCATAACTTAACTGAACATTGAAATGTTATGCATATGATGAAGTATTTAAATTAAACTTTATTTACAGCCCGACACACTTTATGTAGCAAATTTAGTTTCAGTATAAAAATTATAGACTCCGTGAAGTTTCTAAACATTTCAAAACAATAAACAAGACTGGACCAAACCAGGGATATAATTGTGACAAATTCCAGTTTTCTCCTTTGTAGGTAACTAATCCTATCTGGTGGGCTGGGCAGTGGGCATGCACTGTTCTTTAGCATGGATAAGCATTTAATTTCTTGCTATTCTTTTTTTTAAATTATTGTTTACATATTTTTAAACTCGTGAATATGAATCTTGGGCCCGGGCCACGTATTTACATTTCCTAACCTAGTACAGAGCACCACACATTTAGAGCGATCTGATTGGCCCTAGGTCTTAGCGCGGCCTACAAAAAGCGGTCACTCGCCAAGTGCAACAAGGGCATAAGTGTTGTGGTACATATACTAAATTAGAGTTTGCCCTCGGCTTCGCTCGCAATGAAGTTAGGTAAATTACTTTTTTCCAGTGAAACATCTATACTAGCAAATACTCAATTTCAGACATGTACTATGAGGTGAGGATTTATATATATTAAGGTGAAAGAGGAAAAGCATATAAAATACATCTACGGTCACTCAGAGTATTTAATATATTTTGTATCTAGATAAAAATATAGAACATACATCAAAACTAACCTAAATGAACCTAATCTGACCTAACCTAAGCTGAGATAACTGTATACAATGCATAATATGGGTATGTATAGTATATTATATAATATATTAGTATAGTATTTGCATTAAGGATCTAAATATACACCAAATGCATATATAGTATTTACTATAATATAATTATATATACAATTTAGATGTATGCGATGGATATACAAATTGTATATATAATAGCTATACAGCTATACATACTTTATAATGATATACTATTAATCGTTCAAGGCACTGTAATGTGATACAGTGCGTGGGAGGGGAGAGACAACGTGGCTTAACAGCGAATCATATCACTCTAAATGTGTGCTGCTCTGTACTGGGTTAGGAAATGTTAATACGCGCCCGGGCTCCTAGAAGTCTCGGACCTGGTATTATGGTATCACCTTCATGGCGGGCCTGGTACAGACAATAAGAACCATGGGCTCAGTCACTACACCCCAAATTCTCCCCTTCAATTTGTCCACACCAGCGCACATGCAGTTTTGCCAATATGTAACCCTAAAAGTTTAGTGTCTGACCTCACCAGTAGTAATTGGCCAAGTAAATGTTGAAACCAGATTTACTTAACACTAAAATTGCACACTATTAAAAATAGGCTATTTTCTACAACAAACTTATATTCCACTTCATTTGGTAGGTTCCTGGAGTTTATACTTTTTTTAGGGACTAGGGAGATTATATTTAAAGGAAGAGTATCACATTTGCAAGGAAGTAGAGTGTAAAACCACTCTCACTACACCTGACAAAGATTTTAACCTGAATTTTCCTGTCATTGGCAGTCTAGTCCACTGCGAGAGTAGCATCTTAGACTTCTACAGTTCTTATATAGTAATTATTAAAGGTTGCTTGAGGATTCATGTATTGCATTCACCTTCATTTAATTACATTTAATAGTCTGAGTTCTACAAAATATCATGGGGCTTTTATATTTATATTTTTATACTTAATTTATAAGATTTGTTAAACTTATTGTCAATATATTGTAACAATAATTTAAAAATGAACAGCGTGTCATTATATTTAAAAAATATCACACAAATAAATATTAAACACTAAACTAAAGAAGAAGAATATGTATACAAGTTATATAAATGTTAAATCAGTAAGCTATCCTCTTAGACTTAAAACTTAAATTTTGTCTATGTAATGTAAAATCAATGTGCCTAACCACTTGAAAAATCCTTAAGTACCTATTTTGAGTATCCCCAGATGATTGTACTTCAATCAATATATATATTTTTTAATTTGAGGTATTTAACATGAAATTTCTGCGTGAACTGATTTTATCAGCACATAATAATTTTATGAAAGAGTGAAAGGGCAGACCAATTTTGCCGGTAAAGGTATTTTAACATATCATCAAGGGTTATTTTACATGCCACAATCCACGTGGAACTGGCGGCTTTACTTCCCTTTCTAAGGAAGTTGTGCTATGTATTTTTATAACTAAAGAAAAATCCATTGACCCCGACTGGGTTTGAACCCACAAACATTGGGTCCTGAGGCAAGCACTTTACCCCAAGACCATCGAGGTTGACAATGACATCAGATGCTAGTAGCTATTATGTAATATGTACACTTGCTTAATATAGATTTTCAAATGTTGAAGTCACTCCACTAATGTTCCTTGGGATGGGTTTTAAACCATGATGAATGTGTTTGAGTATAACTTACATTCTTTTTCTTGAGGTTTTCAAGTTTAGATTTCTCTGCAGACTCTATCTGCACTTTAAGAACCGACTCAAACTCTTTTTTTTCTCGGGCTATCTCCAATGCTTGCATTCGCCTGCGGTCTTGGATCTGTAGCTCTCTGGCTTTCTTCATAGCAATATCTTCCTCAGCCTTTTTCTTTACTGCCTCTCGCTCCTTCTTGCGCCATTCTCGTTCCACCTACAGATATTTGATAACTAATGAAAATAAATATAATATTTAATTCACAATATATTTACAAAAGAAATACAATTTTGGAGCACATTAGATCCTTTCTTAAGTGAAAGTGTGTTGTGTGTATTTAGACTTGTTCTGTGGACAAGTCTTCTACTACACAATTTTTAGTTCTATTGCATGTCTGTTTCTAACAGGTAACTTTATTTCTACTTTTCTAGAGATTAGGGATGAGATCCTTGACTCCTTAAAGATATTCGAGATTCAAGAACATTTTGGATTTGATATTAAAATCTAACAATTTTTTAAAAATTCTTTTTTCTTCGATTTTTTAAGTGAAATTAGTTTTAGAGCTTTAATGCTGGTTATTGGTGGTTCAGAACCAATTATAACTATAGGATGAATTTAACAACTAACTAGTACTACAAACTACAAACTAGTAATTTAACACCTAATTAAATGTAATAGTAATGTAATGAAAGGACTATAAGAAAGAATGTTACCATTAAGTTAATATATGTATTTTATACTATTCTATTAGGTATATTTATGTTTAGAGTTGGGTCTAATCCCCTATTTTACAAATCCAAATCTCCAAATTATCTTCAAATCAGAATCTTGGAATAAATATGAAAATAAGACAAAATATCAATTTAATAGAATAATAGAAAATACAAATAGTAACTAAATGTTAACATTCTTTCTTATAGTTCATTCATTCATTCATTTAAGTGTTAAATTACTGGTCTGGAGCCTGGTTGTTGAGTTCATCTTATGATTATAAATGGTTCCGAACCAATAATAATCAGTATTAGAGTTCTTAAAACCAATTTCACTTGAAAAAAAGAGAACTTTTTTTTAAGGATTTGAGTCTTAAATAAGAATTTTCTTGAATCCTCAAATATCCTTAAGGATTTGAGGGATTCGAAGGATTCGAGGATTATAGATGCTATCCCTATTTATATTTCCTCCTATGTTCATAATTTTTCCCAAGATTCAAATTCGGATTTGAGATTCAAAAGTAAATTTAAGATTCAAATTCGAGATTCGAATTGTAAAATAGTGGATTCGACCCCCAATTCTACTATAGATATATTGTGAACATGTATATGTAAATAATCAATAAAACTTAAATGAAAAAATTTAGTACAACATCAAAAATTAGAAAAAGGGTAGGGTGTGTGTACAAAGCCATTATCTAAGTAGTGAGTGCATTCAAATAAAATGTTGCAGATTTTTTTTTATCTTATAAACTGCACCCTACATGACAGGAATGAAGGGGTGGGGTGCAATTAAACATAACTTAGTAACACAAAAAGCATACATTTTATTTCCAAAGGACGTAATACATGAGAGTAGCAGAGATCACTGTTTATTACTGGAAATTGGCCGTCTATTTGCAAATTTATAAAGTAGCCAAGCTACAGTGAAATACACATTATTATTTCTTTCAATAACTATAAACACACGTTTAGCATTTAGAGAGCTCGGATAATGTAGTGAACACTCTGCCCAATACTGCCTCGGGACACCATCCACATCTGTATTACCAGAACAAAACATTAGCGTAAGCAAGCCATTGGCTTGAAGTGCAAAGCAATATAAATGATCAAAACTGATTAAGGGAGGTGTACATTACAGAACGTCAATAAATCCGTGACAAGGGGACAAGTATCTCGTCTAAAGGGACCAAAATTAGAACAGAAATGAGGAAGTCAAGACGGTGAAGTACTAACTTGGTGCACTCAGAAGGAGAGACCATATCTATACTACGGAACAACAGTTAACTAGATAACAGGGCCGAACGGCCAGCCTAATTAGGCCAATAGTAAAGTGGGTCACACCCAAGGTAGGCGGGTAGGTGCTCACTTACACAATAGTCACAACCATACGAGTAGTCACCCAAACGCCTCAGCGTTACTACAAATATATTACTAACTGGTACTCAATGTAGTTCCTACACACTAGGACAACTAAATAACTCATCTAGTGGCTACCAGATATAGTGACACATAAATATAAATATATACTCGGAATACACTAAAATCTCAGAAAAATCGGAGGTTAACTAGTCCCATAACTCTAAGCACCTTTAGTATTCAATGTTAACTCTCCCTCAGTTTGTATATCCCTGAATCCCTGCTCTGAAAGGGCAGTCAATAGGTTCATAGTGCGAGTGAGTTACAAGAACGTTCACACGCACCAGTAAATGGATCGTCGAACAGAGGTAGGGCTAGGGAGCCTAGCTTGTGACTAACCTTCCCCTGGTAGACCTAGTAACAACACCTTTAAGTCTCCTATATCAGGTGGCAAGCTGTGAAGGCAGAGTGGAGTCCGGTATGCAGGTCCTTGAACTCTAAGCGAGTGCAGTCCAGCTGGCTCTGCGGGACTCTGGCACGGGACAGTGGGCGAGCGAGCCGGGATGTACCACAATGGTACAAGACGAGGTGTCGACTAGTAGCGTGGCTGGTACGAATGATGCATGGATGACAGAGTAGAACCCACACCATATCAGATGAAGTCGTCCGCAAAGGGGGTACCGCTTTGGCACCAAGTATAGACAACCATCGTCGCTGGACGGAGCACAGCGATGATGAAGGGGAGTCAGACCCACACCCTGTCTGACGTAGCGGATGGTCAGTAACCCAATCCAATGTGGTGAGGGCTAGCTGCCGCGACCCAAAGTTTGCCTTCCGCTGGAGTCCATGCTCTTCAACAAGGTCTGTTCGTACCGGTCGTACTGCTGGAAAACTAGGCCGAGCGAGAATCATACACACAGTCTTCGGTCTGTACTAAAGTCACATCCATATATGTTGTAATATAGCCGTTCACTATTTATCAACGTAGCACTAAGTTAGATGGCCCCGCCCCTAGCAGTTAGGCAACTCGGTGTGTGCAGAGAATGGACGATACGTCGAGCTGGTCACAGCTCGGGAATACACTTGATACTATATCTTTTTTACGGACCGAGGAGTCGATCCCGTGTCTTCATGGGACTAAACTGCGCCTGCGTGAGCAGTTATAGAAGTAGAGGGGATAGAAGAAACCTAAGCAAGTCGACTACAGCGCCTCTTCCATGGAAGAACAATTTAGGAGAGTGAATCAGTTGAGAATAGATGAAGATCTTGGCGTAACGAAATGGGAGGGCTTGAATATGGGGCCTCCAAGGGGGGCAAGTTTGGAGGGTTGCAGATTTTACATTAAGGGTTTTATGTAATCATTTACTTGTGCGAGCTAATGATAATTAGCTCGGCACAAAACTAAACGAATCTTTTAGTATTATAATTAATGTCTACACAAGCCATAACATATTATTGTTACTTCGTCTTGTATACGTTGTGCATTAAGCTCGTCCATTTCTGCTTGCAAATCTTGTTGTCGTTGTTGTAGTGCTCTGAGTCTGGCTATCTCTCTCTCCTTTGCCATCTTCTGTAACTTCAACTCCTCCTCTCGTGCTGCTTCCCTCTTTGCTTTCTGTTTCATATACTCTTGAACCTGGAAAGATTTATTCATGCATGTATGAAAATAGGTCACATTTTAACAAACTCTATTAAGGGCCTATTGTGAAAAGAATTCTAATTGATAGGGAATGTAACATATAAGGAAAGGGGAAAAATGGACTTGACCCCATATTGAAAAAATCTCCCAAAGTGTACCCAGCTGAGATTCAAACCTCCACCTCCTGGTTAAGAGCTGAGCAGACAAACACTGAGCAAACTTTACCATTTGGTGGGCAAAAACTATATAGTTAATATAGTTACATTGTGGGTTTTACCTATAATGCATTTAGGAAATGTATGAGACCAGGACAAAAGTGTTGCTATGAAAAGTTTATCATAAATATCTCAAACTGGATAACTAAATTATTACCGACACTTTAGCTCAGTCGGTACCATATCTGTCTACTAGGCTAAGGGTCCCGGGTTTGATTCACAACATGGCCAAAAATCTATCATTGGTGAAATGTGGCTTTACCCTTTCACAGGGATGAATTAATGGCTGGGAACTGGATGTTGTGTTTGTTTTAGATTTAAGTTAGATCATACGACAGGCCTAGCAAGTCGGTAGTGGACAATATATGAAATGAATAACAAATTAACCCAGGCCACAGACTGGAAATAGTAATGGATGTAAAAAAAAGATATATAAATTATCATATTGTGAGTGTACTGCAGCAAAGAACCCCTAATTTTGAAACATATGGGTTGTAAGTAGCTAGAATATTGCTCGCATCTCACAAAGATAATAATAATATAATTATTATTGTTGTTGTTATTGTTGTTATTATTATAGTTTTTAGGCCCATCGACATAGTGAGGTCATTAGGGCCTTGAACGACATTAAAAACAGTCCATCTGCACTGACAACTTGTGGTAGTAGTGAAAATATGGTTCCGGGTGGAGCTCGTAGCAACAGGGTCATGTCAATCATTTATATTTCTTATAAATCAAATATGTTGGGAAATGTATAAGAAATAGGAAATGTATGTATGTTTTGAAATGTTTATGGATGTTATATTAGAATAAAAATAATCTTAGAACTCATGTAGCTTAGAAAATGCTACACTAATTATTGTTGCTATAGTGAAAACCATTAGGGTTATATTTATGTTTTAAAAATATTAGAGGAACTAAAATAGGGATATACTAAATTCAAATTAACAAGTGATTTTTTGACTCTGACCAAATTAAAATATTATAATCAAGCTAGGATCGATCGCATGACCTCCAGCATTACAGGCAGCCACACTACTAAATAAGCTAATGAAAGAATAAGATGTTTAACTGATACTTATATAAGATGAGAAAATAAACTTAGATGCAAGCAAACGGAAGATGGTTTCCTAATAAAACCATACAAATTGTATGACATGTTGTTGTGCCACTCAATACAATCATAGCACTTACTTTTGTTTAATTGAACATGATGTTAGACAAGGTTGTGTTCTGTCGCCATGGTTGTTTAATATATTCGTGGATAAGTGTATGAGGGATGCTTATTAGAACACAGTCGGTGTACAATTAGAAAATGTGAATGTCAGAGTGCTACTGTTATACGCATATGATGCCTTATTAATGGCTGAAAATGAAAGTGAATTGCAAAATGTATTAAATCGTTTGAATGTGGTGACAGGCAAAATGGAGAAATGTTCAAACAAGTGAACGATTTTGTGTATCTGGACAGAATGTTCTGTAAATCTGGAAGGATGGATGGTGAAATTGACAGACAGGTGAATGCATCTCAAAGAGCAGTTGGATGTATGCGAACTGTTGCAAATAATTAGGTAGTATCAAAAGAGGCAAAGATGGCAGTATTTAAAAGTGTGATAACACCAACATTGTTTTATGGATGGTAAGCGTGTGTTTGTCAGGAGAAACACAAGAGCAAGGTGAATGAGGTCGGAATCAGATATATAACAAATGTGTGTGGAAAACCTCGTATGGACAGAGTCAGTAATGAATGGGTGCTGGAGGAGCTAGATTTGAAAGGGAATCCAATAGGGCAATGTGAAAGAAGTGTTTTAAGTTGGTTTGGGCATGTTGAGAGGGCATGTTGAGAGAATTGGTATGGATCAAAAGGAAGGGGTTAGGCCATGTAAGACATGGCTAAATATGGTAGAAGAATGTATGGAAAAAACGAAACAGTAAAAGTTTTAAGAATAAAAGAGCATGCATGACTCGGAATATGGATGTTGTTGAAGCGAAATAAGTATGCAAGTATAGGGAAATGTGGAGAAAGTTAGTCAGTATGGATTAAGTATGGAATTTTTTTTTATAGCTATATGCACAATTTCTTGACTACCCTGCAAGGTAACGGTGTGATTAGGTATTATTAATGTATGTATGTATGTATGTACTTTCGTTTACATATCTTGTATAATGGTGAGTTGTGGTATCCCATCGCCTCAACCCTTTGGGATGTCATTGGTTTTACCAGTGTTGTCAGATTAAAAATTCAGTTGCAAGCGAAACAACACCTGACTGACTCGCACGACAATAGAAACATTTCAAAATTAGCTCTGATTTGATATAGCCTGCAGTTTGCAAAATCATGAATTGCAAGTTTTTTCCCATGTTTCAAAATTATAAGTCCGGGACAGTTTGTTTGGGGTCTTTTATTTGGTGCAATTAATTCTATATGCAGAGCAGCACAAAAATAGTTTCATGATCAAATAAATTTCAATTAATAAAATCTTTCTTCTAGGAGTTGTATCATTTTCTTATTTCATTATTTTACAGTTAGATTTAATGTGCACATGTTTGCTTGATTATTTCATCAAGAAAAGACTGACAATTCAGATGAATGACAAATTAAAGTTATATTTGTTAAAATGGGACACAGGTTAAAGTTTATTTTTATATTTGTAGTTAATTGTGAATTTGATTTTTATTTTAAAATCCCTTTAAAATTAAGTACAAGTAGCCATGTAACTAAAATCCACCCTTTTCTTTAAACGTATGTTAAGATATCATTTTATTGGCAGATACTCACCCGGAGGTCGGCTATTCTTTCTTCCTCTCTCTCCAAATCTTGGAAGTATAAGAGCTGCTCATTCACTTTCCGTAGCTCCTCTCTCATCTTCTGCTGCTCCTCTACTCTCTTTTTCTGGTTCTTCAAGTCATCCAACTGCATAGCCATCTGTGCCTCATTGATCATTCGGCATTCCTACAGTAACAAACCAAATATCAAACTGAGGTAGCTAATGTTAATACGTGATGCAGCCTTGGATTGAGTAAATGAGTAAGCAAACATTTTAACTCCATAATTTTATAAGTCCAAAAAAATGACACATGCACAATAATAAATATCACTTCCAAACAAGTTTGTTTAAGCACTGCATCTAAGATTATATTAAATTACATAAGGTTTTTGTAGGTCAGAGGGAGTTCAGTATGTTCTTATGTTTCATTATGGGGAAGTGAGGTGTCAGAATCCAACTTATGTAAGTTTTTTTATCAATGCTTATTGTGAAACAAACTCTAAAGAAACAATTTTTTGGCAGAAAATTTTGAAATGTTTGATTTATTGATTAACTGAAGAGGTGGAAAGAGTACATTTTGTTTTATTATGCTTTACTTGCCAGCTCTGACTTACACGTTGTTTAGCTGCCGAATAAAAGTGTCTCACAAGCCGCTAGTGTGACATCAGTTTTCACTGTTTTATACAAATAACTGAAAATATATAAATATTATACTTCATATTTTGCATAAAGATAGTTGATTACAATAAACATAACAAATGACTTTTCGTTTTTAATATAATTCAGCAAATCATCAAAAAATCACATAGGATAGAGGAAGGGGTTTGAAAATCATGAAATAAAGCATTACATAATTTAAGGATGGCCCCTTAACACTAGTACAGACTATCTAGTTGAAATAACACTAATAACAAGGTAGGTAGAATTCAGAGGAAGTGTACCCACATCTGTGTAGAGAGGAAGTGTGAAAACATCAAAGAAAAAATATCAGGATTCAAACCTCAACCTCCTAGTCACCGGCAAACTAGATTTAGAGAAGCTTGATGTTAAATCCGTGTGCCCATTGACGCAAGTCTAAACAAGATTATTAGAGTGTCATATGATTAGCAATACTATGTCCAGTAACAATTTTTGTATCCTAGTACTCAATACATTTAATAGCTTTTTTTTTATCTTTGATAACCTATTGAATGTTGAAATGCAAATAAGAGTAGAGTTTTATAACAACCTTAAGCAAGAATGACTAATAAATTATGTAGGGTTGTGTTAACACTATACTAATTTTAGGTAGTGCATAAAAACATTAGGTGCTATATTTTAAATAACTAAAACAAGATATTCAATAGCTAAATTATTTAAAACAATAGAGCTATTTTTACTTTGGCATCATTAACAAGTATAAACAAGCATTAGCATTGAAAGATAAATCTTCTCTACTGGTCCACTATAAAGTTGATA
Organism: Timema poppense; assembly: GCA_902141375.1. NCBI lineage: Eukaryota > Metazoa > Arthropoda > Insecta > Phasmatodea > Timematidae > Timema > Timema poppense. The sequence goes on along the minus strand of CABFOV010001727.1, from coordinate 24,894 downwards.
GAATATCTAAAAATTGCTTTATATAATATTGTGTGTTCATTTGAAATCTTTCCACCTTAATATTTTGGAAATAATACATTGTTGAAAAGAAAGTTTGAAACAAAAGTTTAGTTTTGAGGGGAAAGTAGGTGGGGAAGTTGGTATGAGCTTGGGTGACGTTGCTAAGATCACAATAAGGCTACTTTGATTTTTTTAAATGAGACGACATATTTTTTATTGCATATTCTTATAGCTCCCATTGGTTGTGTCATTTTAAAATGGCGGTGAAGCTTTTTAAAGTAAATATTACAATGTGTTATGAGCCACACATGTTTCACCATTGCCGGCGCCAAGCGTAGCATTATAATTATTCAAACATAAAGCAGGAATGTGGAAGTGTGTGTTTGTTTGTGTAGCTGTATTCAGAGCTAAATGTTCGAGAATGCAAACAAACCATCGTATTTACTGGCAATGTCAGTTATATATCCAGTAGTTGTCTCATTTACTTTACATCTTAAGTACTGATTTTGAAAAAATGGTTTACATTTGGGAAGAGAGAACAAAATTAATTCTTCTGAATGGAGACAAGAATCAATGTGCTCAAAGAATGGCACCAGCTTTCAACCAAATACATCATGATTACAACTTATCGCATCATTATATTTTGGATCTTGTTTCAAAATTTAAAGTTACTGGACCTGTTGCAAACAAAAAATGGACTGCGCATACCGTTTTGAATTAATAATCTTATAAGTGGAAATTTTGGTTCATTATGTGGCAAATCCCAACAATTCAGTGTGGGAAGTGTCTAATGCTACTAGTGTATTAATTGATTAGAAAAGTAATTTAAAATGAAAATAAAAGACAGTGGTTTGCTCAATAGTTATTATGTTTATTCTTTCACAAATATACATAAACTTGCACACTTACACACACATTCTTACCTTCCCGCAATATGTTTGAATAATTTTAATGCCTCACCCAGCATTGGAAATTCTGAAACTTGTGAGGCTTGTAGTTCATGATAATATTTATTTGAAAAAGCCTGAAACCACTATTTTGAAAATGTTATGATGTGAGCTACAAGAATATGCAATAAAGAATATGGAGTCTCGTTTAAAATAATTTAAGTGACCTTAACAATGCACCTAGGGCCATACTAATCTCATCACATTACTTCCCTCTCAAAACTAAATAACTTTTGTTTCAAACTTTATTTTTCAACAAATAAATCATTTTATTATCTGTTATGGTGTATAGTAGATAAAAGTTTCTTTTGGCAGTTCTTTTTTTTAATCACATGTCAAGTGTATGTTTACATTTTTTCAAGTATGACAACAATATTATATTATCAGTTGGCCATTACCAGGCTGCTACTGATTTTACTTCTCTAAAAAAACGACACCAATATATTACAGAACAGCCTTTTGCAACTTTACACTAACTCTTTCTTTCTTCTTTTAGCACCGTGTCCTATTACCCGTTTGGGTTGTATGCTTATGTACTAATCGTGTTAGTGATTTTAGGAACTAGGGAGGTTATATTTATAGGAAGTTTACCTGCATTTGTGTGGCGGGAAAGTGGAAAACCACCATCACTACACCTGATTGAGATTCGAACCTCAATCTCCCTGTCTTCGGCAGTCTATCCTACTGTGAGAGTAGCGCGTTAGATCACGCAGTCACCAGAGCGTGTTTTACACTAACTATAAGTGCTTTTTAACATCAGTGACAGTTTTCAAAGATAAAAATCAAGTGTATTGGGTAAGTAGATGTGTTGAAAGAGAGGTTGAGGGAAGGGAATTCAACTTTGTTTCTGAAAGCTGTTCTTTTATTTATGCTGCTATTTTATCCTGTTGATTGGTAAAAGGTGATAGTAGAGTTAATGGGAAAAACATTTGACTACTCTTCTCAAACAACCTCGCTCAGTGTGATCTTAGAGATAGTGGTGGAAACATTTGACTACTTTTCTCAAATCATCTAGCTCAGTGTGATCTAAGAGATAACGGGAAAAACATTTGACTACTCTTCTCAAACAACCTCGCTCAGTGTGATCTTAGAGATAGTGGCGGAAACATTTGAATATATCTCTCAAACCATTTAGCGATGTGATCTTAGAGATAATGGCAGAAACGTTTGACTACTCTTCTCAAACAACCTCGCTCGGTGTGATCTTAGAGATAGTAGCGGAAACATTTGAATATATCTCTCAAACCATTTAGCGATGTGATCTTAGAGATAATGGCAGAAACATTTGACTACTCCTCTCAAACAACCTAGCTTGGTTCATTCCAACAAATGTTTGTTCTCTTATATTAAATTTGATGTACCCTAACAAAAACAATCAGTTTATTTTTGATATTGAAATAGATAGTGTTACAGGGAAATTTTAAATTGTGCCATGTAGGTGAGTATTAAAATATTAATTAATTAGTATAGAATTGGTTAATGACACATAAAAAATTAATAAAATCAAAACACACACCTTCTTTAAGCTTTTATAAGTATGATTATATAGACAGACGCCTGCCTCCCACTGTACTAAACTTCCATACTTACTTCGAGGGGTCCATAAATTCTAAGGGGTGTTCAGACCCCCCTGATCATACCTTTCTACACTCATGCAAACAAGCATTAGCATGCACAAACGGACAAAGGCCACAAGGTTGCATGGTCTGGTTTGCCAAAGGCAAGAAGGTCAAGGTTTAAATCCATACCTTGTATACTTAAGATGGTTTTTCATCAATTATTTCCCATTCGCCCTTCACTCTAACACAAATACATTTCCTCTGAATTATACCTTCATCTTTACACCATTAGTGTAAATATACTGATAGCCTGGATGTGGTGTATAACCAATTGAAATTTAGAATGGTTGTTATTATTATTAATCATCTTTCATAAATTTCCTACATGTATGCTCATTAGACCGGCATTGGTGGTTGAATGCCCTAAGGCGCCACACTCCCAATAGAGTAGATTGTGAGGGATAAGGAGGGTTGGTTCAAATCCTGGCCAAGTGTAATTATGATGGTTTATCCTAAATGTTTTTGTACTATTTCTTCATTCAGGTGCGGCTACTTTTTTCTTTAAAGAAGTGGTTGGCAACCTACAGCACACATGCCACTCTTGGCACGAGGAAAAATTTTCAATGGTGTGCTGGGCAATTTGAATGAAAATAATATAAAATCTTTATTTTAAATTAAAACCATTGATGTGAGTAATAATTTTAGTAACATGTTTTTTATGTTTCAATGATTCAACTATTTTGTTTCAAAATTTCAAAATAATGTCTTCAGAACTTATATTTTGCAAAACACATTTATAACTTTTGTATTTATTCTTATTTATCTGATTTATATTAAATATTCACAAGAAACAATAGTTATTTAATCTATTCGATTTAAAAACATGTTACATTTACATTCTACAAGATCAACTTAAATTTGTTTTAGTTGTTGTATTATTAGTTAACTAGTATAAAAGTACAAACCATTTTGTTAGGCTTAGGCTGAGCGACTTTATAATATTACTTCGGCACAACACTACTAAAAGGTTGCCAACCCCTGCTTTAAAGTATACCATCTTTATCAATCCCCTGAATCTTACTTCCTCTATTCTTTCTGCTTCTATAATCTTCTGTATTTCCCCTTCCTTGATCTGCTCCATGATGTAATGAACATAGTTCTGCTTCTCTGTCTTCATCTTTTCCCTCCTTTGTTCCTCTCTGTATAAGGCGTCCTTCCTATCCTGTTCCATCATCTGGTCCAGTCTTCGCTCTTCTTCTTCCAGTTCCTTTCTGAAAAGAATGCATGTTTTTTACACACACACAAACACACACACACACACACACACACACACACACACG
>CABFOV010001727.1:0-20890 GCA_902141375.1 Timema poppense | reverse complement strand
ACACACACACACACACACACACACGCACACACGCACACACGCACGCACACACGCACGCACACACGCACACACGCACGCACGCACACACACATACACACACACACACACACACACATATATATATATATATATATTTAAACACACAGGTGTACAAAATCCACTTTAGTGATTCAAAATGAGGCCAAATCAAATATATTAAACATTCTCAATGCAGAATAAAAGTTTGAATAGGGGAATATTTTTTAATAATTTTTTTCGATGTTTTGTATTAAAAGAAAATTAGATTATTCAGGTTTGTGTAGATTTAGACAATAAATATTATTTACAAAATCTTTTTATTTCAAAAATATTTAACATATATTTACCTAAGATTATAAATCAAGTTATTATCACAATATACAATTAAATTACTTCAACTATAAACATTAATTTTTAGTTATTTACATAAAAGCGGATAATGTTAAAAATTTAAGCTTAGCATAAATATTTATTATAGCTGTCAATATTTTAATGTTGAGGCTCAGTAATTGTCAAAGTTGCATTTTTTATTTTTTTATTTATTTATTTCAACGTTTAGTCAAATATTCAAAGAAAAGTCAGAGTTTTTAAAACTTTAACTGTGTACACACTTAGTTAAAGATATACAGCTCTAACTCTGTAATAAAGACAAATTTGAGCAGAGATGTGAGTGGAATAACATCTTTGTACCATGGTAGGTGTGTTTAGTGGTCAGATTTCCTGGCTAAAGATCCAGAAGTCTCGTGTTCAAGCCTCAGTGCTCTCAAAATTTATCTGTGAAACAGTGGGTCTGAAATGGAGTCAAACTCAACCTTGTGAAGACAAATGAGGAGCTACTTGACACCCTCTATCCATAAATGTTGGCACTATCATCGCCAGGGCCCTGAGATAAATTTTATCAGGAGGTACAAAGTTTTTACAAGCCCTTACATTTTACATAAATTCTGTCTATAAAGGGTTAATTTTTTATAGCACCGCATCTTACTACTACCTGTTCAGGTTATACGCTTATGTAGGCCTACTAATTATGCTAATGTTTGAGGATTATGAAGGCTATATTTAGAGGAAGTGTACCCACATTTGCATAGAGAAGAGAAAACCATTTTGGAAAATCCACCCTCAGTACACCCATATGAGATTCGAACCTCTATCTCCCTGTCATTGGCAGTCTAGTCTACAGTGAGAGTAGTGTGTTAGACCGTGTGGCCAATGAATCTGATATTAGTAATTAATCCTATCTGAAAAAAAATGAAAAAATGAGACAAAATAAGATAAATAATTTACACTTTAATATTTAAAAAAAGGAAAAGAATAATAAGACCAACAATAATATATCCATATCAATAGTTTAGTGGAAATGTGAATGCTAGTCTTCAATACATGCAAACATTTTCTGATACCCCAGGAAATTCCCACGCCTCTTTTAGACCCCTCCCACCGCTCTTATAGCCACCTCTCATAGGGCCTGATCATCACTATAAGTGGCAGCTGCTCGGTCTGTATAGCTTAATTGCAGGCTCACACCATGAAAAGTAGGTGTGATAGTGTTTATTAAAGATATATTAGGCCTCCTAAATCAGTGATTGCATGGTGGCATGAACAGTAGTGATGTCACCATAATGGCATTATTTGTTTATTTTTTTCCAACCAATCAGAATAAGAATTTACTATCAAAGTAAAAATGTTACTTTATTTTATATATTTATAATAAAAATACAAAATATTACAAAATATTTTTCTTTTAAGATAGCAGTTAAATTAAAAGAGGCCTATTTCTGGGTGCTTTTCAAAAACAATATTAGTAATTATTTATGTTATTAGTTTAACTATTTAGTTCAATTAATAAAACATTTATAAAGATTTTAAAACTTATTTTAAAGCTATACTTACATGCATTATATAGCGACGAGATGTCTTTGGATTTAGAGAAATACAAACCTCTTTGGATCTAGATAAATATTCCACAGTTCATGGTTTTGTTTTGTAATAATGAAAGAAATGCTATGGTGTAGAATGAATGTAATGCAACAATAAAAAGTAAGTAAAAGCTTTGCACTATATAAGTTAAAACAAATTGTTTGCTTGCAAGATGTATATTACTTTAATTTCCATAGCATTAAACGGAGTACAGTTAACTTATCGTATTTTGAAGCATTATGATGATATGCCATCATTTTAATTTATTGGAGTGGCATGATTTAATAGTTGCCCCGCTCCTACCCTTGAGTGTGCTAAAATAAACGGCACAAATTTGCTCTCAAACTGAGTCTGCTCTATTTAGGGAATACAGTTTTAAGTGCATCTTTCAAAGTTGTGCCGGCACATCTATTTAGTCTTGTTAGTAAAGCTAGGTCCAGGCCTTAATCCAAGTCAAGCGTACTTAAACTGGCTTTTCCTACATGGTTTCCCAATCTTCCTCTATGAAAATGCAGGTATATTCCTGCTGAATGTTGCCTTCCTCAGCTCTAACTTAATAATTTAAGTATGTGGATACAGGGTGGCCACTCAAGCACTGGAATAAAATTTCATCAAAATTCTTGCTTTTGCTGGTCATAAAAATCCTGATTTTTATCAAGACTTTTCCTCTGATTGTGAGACTTTGAAACAATATTTCTGAATGATTTTTTTTTGTAAAAATTCTGAACATGATGATCAATTTGTAGTATCTGAGCAAGTATTATTAAAAGGAATATGTATACTCAATGTAAGGCTAGTATATTATTGGAGTTTTTTTTCAATTCATATCAGTGATATCACCAACCATTTCAATTTTGTTTTAAAACACTTTATTTACCATCTTATTTTGGGAGACTTTGGAATGAGTCACCAAAGATAGAACCCCCTCCTTTCTCCCTAACAAAAATTCAGGGTACTGCCCTGAAATTACTCCACATTCTAATTAATCTTGTTTTTTAGGACTGGCTAAGAAAGGCATGATTCCAAATTATGCTGTGTGCTTAGTCATGAGCAGAGAGTAGACATATTTGTTTTTTTAGCACCTAATATTACTATTTGTTCGGGTTATACGCCAGTAGAAATGTTAAAAAGAAATTTGTTTACAGAAGTTCCCTACATAAATATGCTCAACTTCAATATGAAAACACAAAACTATAGTAGAATGCATGTAAGAAGAAAATTTTAGAAAACACTTTTTTTTATTAATATTTTAGAACGTCTCTGTGGTCTGATGGTCAGAGTTACTGGCTACAGATCCAGATGTCCTCTATTCAATATATGGTGCTTCCAAAAACGCATCTGTGAAGGAGTGGGTCTGTAAAGGTGTCAAACTCAGCATCGGCAGGACTAATGAGAAGCTACTTGAATAAAGAAGTATCACCTCCAATTTAGAAAAATGAGATTAACAGCCAGAGGGCTCATTGTGCTGATCACATGACACTCTCTAACCACAAATGTTGGCACTATTATCGTTAACGAGGGCAGCCGCTTGGTCGATATAGTTCACTTGCATGCTCACACAGGTTTTTAATAGTATTATTTTATAGGTATCAATATTATCTATCAAAAGTAACAGATGAAGGAAAATCCCATGATTTGACATATATATATATATATATTTTTTTTCTTCATTTATTTGAGGTATTTAACATGCACTTTCTGAACCAATTGATTATATCAGCACACAAGAATTTCTATGAGCGAGAGCAAAGGAGCCCACCAATTTTGCTGGGAGAGGTATTTTCACATACCTAGCAGGGTTCTTTTACATGCCACCAGGGCCGGCCTGAGGGTGCCTGGAGCAAGTGAAAAAATGTGCTTTTTCCTTCCGATGAGGGGAATTTTAATGTTTGACAAATTTTATATGTTATTTATGTACTTAGTAACAGTTTTTGGGATTTAGAAATGCCAGTTATTGTTAGCAAAGGTTAATGTCGAGTACACAAAATTAACGTCTGAGACGAACATAGAATCTACAAATACACTTAGTGGGCTAATTAACACGAAAAGAAGGTTAGCGTGAGCACAAAACGACGCGGTCGGTTTGGTGACGGAAAAAGAACTGTGTAAGTGAAAGTTATGTGATTGGCTAACTCGTGATGCTTGCGCTACTGCAGCACCTTTCGTGATTGGCGCAGTGGTTGGATCGTGCATCTTAGTCAGTGTCTCCAACAGTTATAGTAAGTACAAGGGAAATATTCTCAGATCTTATGTTAAAAACATTGGTTGAAAATGGTTTGAGACTAGAGTCCTGTGGAGAACAAGTACGATAATGGTATATTGGTTAAAAACAAAAGGTATTCAACCAGTATCTTCAAATGAACTCAAGAGCTTCTTTTGTACCTTCTGGGTGTTGTTCATTGACTTTAGTGGCTTCAGCTGTAGCTTCAGCATCAAGAATATCCATCACATTTATTGTGTTCTGCAGAGAATCTAGGTGTTTTTCCCAGGACCTGTTCAACGTTGGGAAATAATGAAGAAACATGTCTCCAGCCTCACTGTGAAGCCACTTAACACTATTTGCTGTGAAAGCAGGATTGATAGTGTTAAGACTATTAGATATTAGATAAAGGATGTTTGTGATGCTTTAATGGACACTTTTGACTCTAGTCTGGCAGATGCTGGTCTGAGATATGAGGAAAATTGATTGGTTAATCAGTTGAAATTTGAATTCTTTATTTCTCTGGTTGTATGATATATTTTTTAACAAGTTAACATTGCAAGTAAGGTGACGCAAAGTCCAGCAATCGATATTGCTATGGCTAGGTACTTCTTTAGTTAAAAAAGTGGTGGAATCTAGCTCTTCATATATACACGTTGGATATGAAAATGCTATTATTATTGTGAAAACATTCACAGAATAATTTGGAGTTGATCCTTCCTTGCAGATTCGACACATAAGTGGACAAAAAAAAAAAAAAGACAATTTGAATATGAAGGTCACAATGAGTCAAAAATGCAAACCCAGAAGATGGATTTAAATGTAATTTTATCTATGTCATAATTGAACTGCACACATCATTAAAGCAACAGTTCGAGCAACTTGAAGAGCACAAACTTATTTGGGGCTTCTAGCTTGACTTGTGCCAACCACAATGTGATAATGCTAATGCCCTTGGAGCTGACAAAGTTTAATTGGATCATTGCATGAACCTGCAAAACACACTCATGGATGAACGTAACTCGGATATTAACAGCTTGGAACTTAGAGAAGAAAATATTTCTGACATAGCCTTCTAAACATAGAAAAGTTACCATCTCCAAAAAAATGTTTTACAATACATAGTGAAAACCAAAAAATATGAGCACTACTTTCCCCAACATCTGGGTGTCACTTCATGTATTGCTGACCATGCTAGTGACGGTTGCTAGTGGTGAATGCAGTTTTCCAAAGTTAAAACTGATCTAGACTTATCTTCAATCTACTATGACTGATGAAAGGCTGTCATCGTTAGAAATGTTATCCATATAAAATTACATAGCCCACAAGATTGGTCTTTCTTCAACTGTGACAAAATTCTCCCAGGTGAAAGTATGTAAAGCACCTTTTTTTAAAAAGAAAACAGTGTGAGACAGAGGAGCATAGCCTGCCAGGAGTTGTATATTGCCCGCGAGTCTGATTTTGACTATTTAACAGAATCCATTTTATTTTTTGCTGCGAACTAACAGACATTTTACTCTATATTATTTTATTATTGAATTGTGCTTGTATGAATGTCAAAAATATGTGTTTGAAAATATTATTTTTGTCTAAACTGAACTTTTCCCATCTAAAAAAATATACACAAAGGGAAAGATATAAAAATGGGGGTGGGGGAAGGGGTTCATTATATGTATCTTGCCCCAGGCGCCAATTACTGTAGGGCCGAGCTTGCATGCCACAATCAACATGGGATTAACGGCTTTATTTCCCCTCTGAAGGAAGCTGTGCTACATATTTTTATCGCTTAAGAAAATTCCGTAGAATCCTACTGGGATTGAAACTAGGAACATCAGACCCTGAGGCGAGTAATTTACCCCAAGATTACTGAGGTTGCCCCTTGACATATAAAAATATAAAAATTGTTTTGGTAAATTTTTTAACTGACAAAGTGTCTTCCTACTTGAATATGAGTGTGCCTGTGCAAGCTATAACAATAAAGATGCATGATAAACATCTTTTGATTAATTAGACAGGAAATGTTGACAGTTGTGTTAATGCTAAAAATTTCAAGAAGTGCGATTTTTCATCAAGTTTTATACAAAATCAAGTTTAAGAAAATTCATGTAGTTTGGTCACACATGCATGAGGCTACTTTTGAATAAGGCACTTAGTATTTTTTAATTTCTGACAGGGCAAAATTAAATCACTTTCCTAGAGTTTTTTCCCTTAAGATCCAAATTCAAGCTTAATTCTTGGTTTTCTCGATCAGTGGCCATCTTGAGATGACTTGAAGGTAAGGTATGGCATGCAAAAAATTAAGCCCTTTTTTTACATCCATTACTGTTTCCAGCTCATAGCATGGGTCAGTTTTTTATTCAAGCCATATATTTTGCGCTAGCAGCCTACTAGGCCTGTTGTAGCATCATGTACCTTATAATATAAATTAAGACTAGGACAGGCACAACATCCAGTCCCCAGCCGTTAATTCATTACTGTTAAAGGGTAAACCCACATTTCACCAATGATAAATTTTTCGGTCATGCCGGGAATCGAACCTGGAACCCTTAGCTCAATAGACATACATGCTACCAACTGAGCTAAGGCATTGGATTGGAACTTTAAGCTATGGTATTAATTTTAATTGTATTATGATTTAGCTCAACTGCTACCAAACTTGGAACACAATAATATGTCAATCACTCCTACCTAAAAAATTTAATAGGTACCTAATCAGATTTCAGTTTTTTGGAGAGATTAGTTATAGGTATGACCCTGTTTCTCTTGTAAAAATTGTGAGGTAAGAGTTATCACCACTCACATAATTAGTTTCTTCTCTGCGATCTGAGCATCTCTTATAGCATGGCATTTAGTGCCGAGAATCAGTCTGTTAGCTTTTTTCACTTCATCCTCCTGTTCTTGGCGCATCTCAAACGCTCGTTGCAGCAAATGGAGAGCCTGTCTTTTAGCTTCTTGTTCCACCTGTTATGTAACCCACAACACAATGGAAAAAAGAGCAGTAAGAGGTTTTGGCTTTAAGTAAATCAAACATGTCTTATACAGTCAGCAAAAATCATCTGTTTCACCAGATGTGATAAGGATTCTAGGATCTATAGAATAGTTTTATTACTATCGTTATGACTCTAAGGAATTATACAAACATAATCTACACTGGTAGGACCACCTCATAGAACACCAATATATAGATATCATTTAGCCTGACTACACACTGTAATTTATTCTTTGAACTAACTTGCAATGAAAGAATCTGAATCAATAAGGTGAAGTTTCCCACATGTATAAAAGCCCTTTAAAAACAATATATGTTAAAGGTTTTGTAAATAATTTTGAGGGAATTGGGTAGATTTTGCTATTGCAAAGCCAAAATATTGTTGAATCCATATGGTATGATTAAATATTTTGTATAGACCTACACACTATTCTTTGCATGATTAATTATGGTCAATGTTCTCCACTGGACCTATTAAATGGGTGTTCATCCGGCTGTTTTAGCTGACCATCCAGATAAAATTACCCTGGTATTAAAATAATGTGAAATATTACACTGCCCCCACCTGTAAACTTTATAAAGGCACTTACTAGCTGGCAACATATTCTGGGAAGAACAGTGTATTGTATGCCCGATTGTTTTTTTCAATAGAATAGCTATGTGCTCATAGCTTCCTCTATTTTATATGATTAAAATATAAGATATCAAAATAAATAACATAGCTCATTATATTTTTTCAACATTTCTTTACTGCATCAAGGTTAAGATTAATTTATTGGACCTTGCCATATCAAGATAAAGGGAATCAGAACATAGAAAAATAGCTATTCAACCAGAATATATTTTATCTTTTTTTCATTTTTTTAGTTGCGTCTTATAACTGGCCCTGTGATATGGTGATCAGTGCACTTGTCTACCAACCTAGAAGTCCTAGATTCGATTCCTGGCTGGTAGGCCTATCATGGGTATTTTTCCTGAATGGGGAACTATCCCTACAGTCATCAGTTTCTGGATGGTTAGGCTTGAGTTAGATTGGGAGTTTCTACTAGTTCCACACCCTCATATTTCTTATCATCATCACCTCATCTATACATGTAAAGAGTTGCCACTGAAAGAATGTAAGATTAGTACATTCAAGTGTCCCCTGGGAAAGATACATATATACCGGTTGAACTTCCCACCAGCTTTGAGCTACAAGTGATGTAGCCCAGACATACATAAATAAAAAATGAATTGTTCAGGGTAATGATTGGCAAACTCAATGGGAGGATAAAATTATAATGGGCCTCAAATAGATAGGGTGCAATGAGGTTGACTAGAATAAACTAGCTCAAGATAGGGATAGGGTATAATGAGGTGGATTAAGGCCAAGCCTACCCATAAATGAATGGTTATAAACAAAAAAAGTTTTTTAAAAAATATCTAATAATTCAACATTGTTGTTTTTTATTTATTTTAGTAACATATCTGGGCATCTTTCATAATTCTTATGGAATTTTCAAACCATGCTAAAAATAGTTATTGAAATATTTTCGTTAAAATGTTTCCATTTCAATGCATTTTAAATGGGAAAACAAAAATTATTAATATGTTTATTTATTTTCTCTGTACAATTAAGCTAGAGTGTTTGTTTATAACATATAAGTTAATGAATAATTTCTTTTTCTTTTTAAACATATTTTTAAATTTGGGTTGGCTTCAATAATCACGACGATATTGAGCTCTTAACGACTCGCAAGTCGACACTTTAGTAAAAATACATGGTTTTAAATACAACTGTTCCTTGTACAAATAGTTATCTTGGTTGATAATAGGTTCCATTAGTATGATCATTACCCATTTATCAGCTATTATCGTTTTGCAAACGTTGGCTAACCTGCTCTATCGGAATGCAGGCGGCAGTGGAGGGTTAAGCTAATCTCTGTGAGCTTCTTGAGTCAAAGAAACACTAATACCATGTGCAATGAGATAAGAAGGGCCAATGTCCAATTATGAAGATTTTCGTGATTAAATATAAACATCTTAATATATTAAGTAACTAAAATAATCACAAAATCTTAACTGCTGTGTGAATAAATATAGTTGGTCCCTACTTACGTCGATGAGAGTATTACTTTAGTGATACATTATTTTCAAAGAAAAAACCACATGCTTCTCCATACACAAAGTTTTATGACATTAGCCCTTATTTTCCTGAGGCAGTAAAACATGTAAAATGCTTCACTCCTAACCTAGATTCTTTATGGCTTCCTCATTCTTGAACATTGCACGTTGTAATAATAAGTGTTAATATTCAGAGTATATGAAAACTACTGTACATTGAATTTTTAATCCACTATTGTAATAAATACAAACAAACATTCCTACTCATATCAAACATTGTTATTTTAAATAAAATTTTGTCTAAATGTAATTTGGAGACGTTCTCAGTATATGTTTATATGCTATATTTAATTTACAGTCTAGGATTTGACTCTCATTGGACTTTGGAATAAGTTATTTTTCAAAAAAATTAATGAACAAAGTTTTTTGTACTCAAAGTGTGATTATGTTAATTTTATTTTATTAGCTTGTTAAATGTGATTACTTTTAATTTGAATCTGTTACATTATCACAGTTTGTGCGCTATTTTCAGAAGAAATGTATCGAATCCCAGACAATAAGTACGCATGATGATTATTTTTATACAATTAATAAAATGTGACTATTTTTGCTTTCGAACAAGATCCAATGGATTGTATAAATTTTGAGGTGGAAAAGTATTTACACAATATTATTTTATATCCTTGTGAATAAAAAGTTTGTGAAGCATGTGTCGATGGAAGAAATGGCGCACAAAGAAACTCAACGACATAATTGATTATTTAAATGCTTGTCTTAAAGGGCAAATTTTGTTTAATTGTATCATATTACTGGCGTTTAGACTATCTGTATTTTCTAATTTAAGTACAACGGATGAGTAGCGATACTATTTTATTTATTGTATAAATAATATCAACCTTCAACCCGAAAATGTTGGCACTATCTTCACCAACATGTGGCACCCTCTCGATTGGTATGGCCTGCTTGCAGGCTTACACCATGGAGATATTACTCAAGTTAAAATCTACAAATAGGATGAAAATTTATTCCCAAAAACATTTATTTCTGGAAAATTGTGTAAATCCTATAGATGTTTGAAAACTGTAAACACCGTATTGAATAACAGATACCAACCCACTTCAGTGGCCGAGTGATCCTATGTGTCACTTTAGTGTTAAATTGGCCTGCTGATAGCGGAGCGCTTGGGGTTCAAATCCTGGTTGGGTCTACTGAGGGTTGTTTTTTCTAAATGGTTTCCCCATCTCCCAAAATAAAAATTCTGGTAGATAACCTCTCAAATGCTTCCTTCCTCATTACTACCCAATTAGATTATCATATGTGTGTATAACATGAACAGGTAGTATTACGCGGTGATATCAGCAATAAAATTAACATATATATTTATAGTCAAAATTGTTCTAGTCTTCGAAATGAAACTGCTTTTTAAATATTGTCTTGCCTCTTTAGCCTTTAAAGTTTAAAAATTAATCAAAGCACAGTGACCAAATTTAGCACATTAAATTTTAGTTATTTTTTATTTTACCTGCTTACTAATAAACTCAAATAAATGGTTCGACAAAATCGTAAGCTACATACTCTCTCGTATAGGTTAATTATTATATAATTAGTGACAAAATCTTCAAAACTAAGTTATCTTTACCTTAAATAATTTTTTCTCTGATAAATAAGTATACAGTATTATTTATCACTACCCTCCCCAGATATTTATTTGAAAAAAAATAGTGCAAAACTTTTTTAAAAAGGAGAGTTATAAAGCAATGACCCGAGTTCGTTTCTACTCTGCTCAATAACATGACACGGCTGCTAGGCCTTGTATCTATGGCCCATAGTTTTTATTGCAAGGGAGCCAGCCTTACTTGATTTTAGATCCTCTCTCCCTCACGTAAGCTCCCACCCACCCCTCTAGCTTACGTAATTTTAAAGATTTGGTAAGTCATGTTATTATAATCGTTTAGTTATTTTTAGACATTATGATTGGTAATATCCAACTTTGGTGGCCACATGGTCTAAGGAGTCACTCTCACATTAGACTAGTCTGCAGATGACTGGGAGATCGTGGCTCAATCATGATCGGGTGATATTTCCTACTTTCTCTCTCCACGCGAATGCGGGTACACTTCCTCTAAATTGAAACATATTTATCCCTAACCCACTGGTGTAATTATTTCATACCTAAACAGGCAGAATTAATGAAGGAAATGTACCTACATTTGTGTGGGAGAGTAGAAGGAAACAATTGTATAAGATCTCTCCAAAATACCCTCAGCAGGGATTTGAACCCCCAGACCGAAGCGTCTAGCTGGCTGAGATGGATAAGCTAATTTTTCTGCTCGAGAGTGTGATTGTATATTGACGTTTTATCTCGTTTAGTCCAACTTGGTCGCCTACACAATTTACGGTCCGGCACTACACTTCTTTTCTCTATCAGTTATAGGAAAAGTTTGCTTGCGGCCTTTACTGATTACCGGTCCCAGCCTCCCAAATGTTTAAACAAACCAGTAATGCTGCCAACCTGATGGCTGGAATCCACCAGTTTGTATAACGTTAGCAACGCCATCTATTTTGAAAGCTGAAAGCTCAACACACCGCCAGAGAGGGTAGGCAGGGCCTTAAATAGAACTATTTTAAGAAAGGAATAGGGTGTAATAAGGTGGACTGGATAGAACTAGTTTGGGATAGGGTGTAATGAGGTGGACTGGATAGAACTAGTTTGGGATAGGGTGTAATGAGGTGGACTAGCTATAATTAGCTCAAGATAGGGATATAGTGTAATGATGTGGACTGGATAGAACTAGCTCAAGATAGGGATAGGGTGAAATAAGGTGGACCAAAGAGAACTATCTCAAGTTTGGGATAAGGTGTAATGAGGTGAACTAGCTATAACTAGCTCAAGTTAGGGATATAGTGTAATGATGTGGACTGGATAGAACTAACTCAAGATAGGGATATAGTGTAATGATGTGGACTGGATAGAACTAGCTCTAGATAGGGATAGGGTGAAATGAGGTGGATCAAAGAGAAATATCTCAAATTGGGATAGGGTATAGTGAGGGGATTAAATAGAACTATCTCAAGCTAGGGATAGGTGACATACTATTATAAGTGCAGCAATGAACTTTTGAATTCTTAATATCATAGAGTAAGTTAATGTCTTACTACCAATCCAAGCTATACATATTTTAATTACAACTTTGGGAATGCAGAAAGTCATATTTTATACTCGATGACCTCCAAAATGATCACCAGTTAAATTATGAGATGGGAGGCCAAGAACTAAAGGCTAGTAGTATATAGTTTGCAAAAAATATATGTAATTTTTCTATGACCTAAATAAATATTTATCTTCAAAGTGGCACCCATTAACTAAATACATTCTTCTTTAAGGATTCCTTGTTTCCTGTCCAATAGATGTTTCCTTGCAACCCAATAGGTTACTATTCTTACCAACATTAATCTGATTGTCATTAATACCTATTATTTAGAGGCTATATACAGGTTTTCTGAGGAATGGAGAGGTTGCAAAATAAGATACAGTAGAGTCTTTGAAACTCGACATTCCGTGTAACTCGACACGTGCACACAGTTGTTGGCGCCAGCCATCACAATCCAAGTTCATTCAACTGTATAGCCTCTCAGTTTGCTTGTGTAACTCGAGTGGAACAGTCATGCTGTGGTGTTTTTAAAAGTGCTATGTTTTTAATTTTCCAATTCAGTAATGTGTTATTCGAAACATAACAATATTATAAGTACAATACTGTACTGCATTTCTGAATATTACACATATGTATATACACCATTATATTAACACGTGATGTATTGTACTGTACTGAATTTCTGTATATTACATGTATGTATGTATGTACACCATTATATTAACACATATTATATTGTACTGTATGTATATTACTGTTACCGTACCGTACAATACCACAGTACAGTACAACTGTACCTATAATATTCAATACTGTAGTGTGATTCATCCTTGTTTAGTAAACATGCATCTTATGCTAGTTCATTCATAAAACTCGACATTTCAATACCTCAACACCATCTCAGTCCACATTAGGTTGAGTTTCCGAAACTCTACTGTACCTATATTTATTTAAATTAAATACAAACTATATTGTAATAACCTCAGTAAGTTTCACCCCTTTTTCTCTTTGCTTTTCATACTTTTTGATTTCTGCTTTGCGTGCCATAGATTCTTTCATTTCTTGATTCTTTAAAGCCTCTGCTTGCTCCAACATGTCCAGACGATCTTTTGTGGTGATAACCTGGAAATATATTTGCAATAAAAAACTAAGAAAATGCAAGATAGTGAGCAGATTGTAAAGTTGTTATTGGCGAGTTTGACCAGTATTTTCAATTATCGACTCTCAACCAATTGGTTAGGGNACCACCCCCGAGTTCAAAAACCAGTCAGAAAAACTGAAATACTGTTTTTTTTAAAATTAAAGTGGTGTCTAGTCTACCATTCTCTCTTCAGCCTTATATCATATTTGATAAATAATTATTTTAACTCTAATATTGACCATAAAAAATATTGTTTTGGTTATTCATCAACTGGTATTATTTTTATTGTAGGATTACAATGTGAGGGTATAAAGGCCAAAGGATGTAATCCTCAAACTGCAAAATTTACGGGAGATAAAAACAACTGAATAAAAAAACTATTCACTCAATTTTTTTCACTATAAAATAAAATAAATATTCATGGTATTTGATGATGCAGTTAATCAAATGAGAAAATAGTTCAATCCAATTAATAGCTATTCATAATTTACTACTCGAGTTTGGTGGCTATGCTCTTTGGCTTGACCTTGATTGTTTTGGTGGTTACGCCTGGCTTAATTTATCGGTTTCTGAAAATTGGCCCATTTGCTTCTGATAGCTATAATAGCATACTTTCAATCAGAGACAAATGAGGTTTACGAATAGTGATTGCAATAATGTGTTGTTCATGCTGGTTAAGCCACTTGAACTGTATTTAAAATATTCAGTGATTAGGCCTACAAAACTAAAGGGAAAATGATTTAAAACATTTATAACAAAGTTAGGTTTACTCCAATTGGTCAGAAGGTGTATTTTAAATTAGAAAACATAAAAATAACCTAAACTCAATTTTTGAAATTATGATAGTTTCACCCTTTGGCTTTCATACCTTCGACATATACAAAATAAACATTAGTAATCTTTACCACTAAAGATGGGTTGAATTCACCATTTTATGGATATGAATTCTCATTTTACCCATAAATCTTGAATCCCAATTCAAATCTTAGAAAACATGGAAAAAATTCAGAGTGATTCTTTACTAAATTAATTCTTAAGCTGCTATAAAAAAAATATATAAATAGTAATTAATTGTTAATGTATGTTGTTACAATGCATTCAATTTAACATTCATATAATTATATAGCATGGTAAATTAATGATCTGGAGTCTGGATTATAGGTTTTTCCTACAATAAGTTGGGCTATATCATCAATAATACCAAGTTATAAGAGCTCTTCATCAAAATCCAATTCAAAATTTGAATGGAGAAAAAAAAATAGTTTAGAACAGTGGTTATCGACCATTTTTCACTTGCATACCCCTTGGCAGCACATTTCCATAAAATGTGCCCAACACATTTAATTTATTTACTAATTTTTTAATAAATATAAAAAACGATTTAATGTTTGGAATTGAAATAATTTTCTCAAGGTAAAATATAGAAGAAAACACTCACTGACCCTCACCATACTGTTGAGTTAATTTAATAAATTTGAGTGATTTTTTTTATATGTATAATAAAAGCCTACCTTGGCCTGGTTGTGCAACCTTTTCAAGTCACTTTTCTCCATTACAGCAGGATACAAGTTAGGTTCAGTTTTTGGTACAATCAGATCTCTAATTAAATCTTGAGTTACAAGTCGTATCTTTTCCTTGCCGATGACATTGTTTCTTGCTGGAGGTTTAGAATTTGATTTTGCTTTTTCGGACATTTCACAGGAATGTTTATCTTTCATTTTTTTGGTGTCAAGACACCGAATGTGTTTAATTTGTGGAGATGGGGGCATCTTGATGGCTATTAAACCAAATAAAACATATAATTTTTATGTAGTCTTAACATTATCTATTAAACACAATAATTTAGAACACATATTCTCTAAAAACACAAGGGCTACTCTGAATCTTTGTGGGGGACTAATATTAGTTGTTGATCCTCATAATGGTTAAGGTAGTATAGTAAGTACGTTGTTACTTTGAGACACTACTTATATACATTCCATTTTCATAATTAATTGAATCAAATATATTTTTCTAGTTAGGAAAGATAGTTTTTTTTATTCAAATGCAAGCTCTATTCCACAAATTATGAGTGGTCAAATTCTAGAAAATAATAGTCTAATTCAGACCCACCAGGTAAGCCTACTTGTAACAAGCCCGGTACTAGTGGAAAAGCGTGGAACATCCCGTTCTTTGTAATACTCAATTTCGGTGGTGGTAGAACTTCATTTGTCCAGGGGGTAATCAGCAAATTAAATGTGTTTTAAGGGACTTTGACCCCCAAATCAAAGGGGGACCTAGAGACCAATGTTTGAAAATTGTGTATCAAGATGATATTTGGAGTAGTCCTCCAGAAACTATTTGAAATTTGAATGTCCTTTAGAAGCTATTTAGAAAGTTCTTCACATGGAATTTTTTTGTTTAAAATTATATGCCTATTATAGAAGCGATTTAAGTTGTCTTCCCCCAGCAAATTTTGAAAATTGAATACCTCTAAAGCTATTTGTAGTGTTATATTTGAGAATATCAAAGGGGAGTGTAATAATTATAGGAGGGAAGGCGGAAAATTTTATTCCAGGTGATGGGGGAGTTTATTCCAGTTAGGGGGTAGGGATTATTTACATTCGAGAGAAATATCATTCTTCTTCCCTTCTCTCTGTTACACCACCACTGTTTGACAAAAGCTAGTAGGTTTTATTTTCTAACATTTCAGTCACCATTACCAAATAACACACACAAATTAATGTTTAAATGAACACTGAAATGTTGTGTACATGATGACAAGCTTATATTTAAATTGCACTTGATTCACTTCTCAATAGACTGGGCCCAGACTCCTGGAATTTCTGGGCTCAGTACCATGGTACCAATAGTCCTCCTCGTAGCATGCCTGGTCTGTTTACTAACATTTAAAATTAGGTACTAAAACTTTTCACAACCAGAAAAAATCAATATAACATAATCAATTCAAACTTATATTAGGGTGGTGTACAGTACAGTATTTAATATTTAAAAGTGGTGGGGACTAAGTTAGTACCTTTTGGAGCACTGGTAAGGTATTCAAACTTTTTTGTTTGCATAGACCCAGATATAATTTATATTCAACTTTATAGCCTACCATCAAAGTTGTTGGTGCATAATGCATGTCATACATATTCTATAATCTACATCTAAAATGAATAAAATAAATTACATCCAAAATATTATAGGCCTAGGCTATATTAAATAATAAGTTTCAAATGAGAAATATAAATATTTTAAATTATATGTCCCCCTAAGATGGTTTACTATAGGTAACCCACGTTGAATAATTTATTAGGCCTAATATAAATTTAATGAAATTTAATGTAAAGTTTGATGTGGATATTTTGCAAATCAAAATTTAAAAAAATCTTAGATATTTTATACGATGTTGTATACTTGATTCGTCCATAGCAGTTTTAAAGTAAAAACAAAAAATGTATAATATATATTACTCCTTCAACTCTTGATGAGGCAAATTAATTACTGAATCCTCAATATTAAATAAGTTATAGAATATCCTAGCCCATTTATGAACCAAAATATCATTATTAAGTGCAAACCTTTCAAAAGTGTAATTATTTTGTAACCATCAGATACATTCAAATGTAATGTGTAAATTGTAATACAAATATATGAGAAAAACTTCAATCAACAATATAGTTCATAGTGTTGTTATGGCAACCTAAATAAACATTAAACCAAGTATTTCTAGGATACCATTTTGTAGGTTTTTCCAATGACTGAAGGAACAAGAATACCTCTTTGTAATTAGGAGAATTTTCGCGATTGATTGGTTCTGACCACGATAGAGAGCGAAAACGATTTTGAGATGTTTTTCTTAAACAAAAGTGGCGGTTGGGTTAAAGTAGATTTAACAGCTGGTAGGTGAATTTATGTAATCCTACTATATATACTGCAAATTGATGGGAAAAAAATAATGCAATATTTAATTTTATTCTTAACTAGATTGATCCTTATTTTGACTAGTCTTAATATTTTCACATATCAAGCGAAATACATCTTTATATAAGTAACCTAAAAAAACATGAAGTATACTGTAATAATAAGTAGACCTAGATCATAATAGTACTCTCTTTCTTTTATCCACAACTAAACGGTTTTTAAGTACCTACTTACTATCATATATTTGTAGCTAGTAATTGCTGTTCATTTTAATTCATAAAAACTTCAACATTCATTGATTGCGAATTTATACTCGTTTAAATCTAACATAAGAAGTGATGCTATTTTGAAATCGGCGAATAAATTCTGGGCTAATTGGAAAAACCATAGGCGTGTTTTCGCGGTTGACCTGCTGGTATCAAAGTTAACGACCACAGCGTTTTCACGATTGACCTGTAACCTAATACAAATTCACCGTCGTATTAAAATATTGATGTTTATAATAAAAAAAGAAAAATTGGGTAAGTTGTATGACGATCTTTCTTTATAAGTCCATACCAAATTAGTTATACATAACTTAGGTTAGAAGCTCATCAGGCCTATCTACCATGCTCATCTTTGTTTTGAAATAAATTATGCATGCACTATTGAAACTCCCTTCAATCTGTTTAAATACATAGGTTTCTTCACCCACAATAATATATTTTAAAGCAGTGGATTCAAGCCAAGCGAAGCTATTTGGAAGCCTACAACAAGTGGCCGGTTGTGAGTAAACCATAAGAGAAAGCACTCTTATAAAAATGGTCTAGTAAGGTATTCTACAGCTTACCTTATACAAACCTGTAGTCTATTTAACTTATAAGCTAGGTACACTTAAAAAGTATAAAAACGCACTTGGTTCGAAGTTGGAGACTATCAATAATAAAATCCACACTCACACACACACACCAGTGCACAAAAACATGTAAAAATAAGTCATTAACATTATATAGATCACTATACATACTATAATTAGTTTATAAATACGTTTATCGTTTGAAAGAAAAATCTGATTTTCGGTTTTGGTCTAAAATGAATTTTTCTATTAGTGGTACGTTTAAGTCTGATAGCTCGCAAATCATCGGCTGCTCTATAGACAATACGACCAAAGCATTTAATTCGTCTTCACTCATGATGATGGGCTATCACTCGCTAACGAGTATAATTGTCTTCCACGGATATCGTTAGTAGAGAATGTGAGTTCTTAGGTGACTGTAAAGACCAATCCTAGAGTTACAGATTCCCCCACAGTTTTGGCAGACGTTGTCTGCGTTAGTCACTGGCTGTTGAGGATTGACTCTCCTATGATGTATTTGTTCTTTCATGGCATTACGCTTGTCATATTGGTGTCTTCGTCGTTGTAATTCAAAGTGTTGTTGGCCTAAGTGGACAAGCCGATACCATTCCAAGCGATTGGCCGCTGTGGCCTCCCAGTTATCAATATCGATTAGGCACTTCTTCATGTTGGACTTAAGAACGTCCTTGTACCGTTTGTCCTGTCCCCCCTAGTTTCGTTGGCCATCATTTAGCTGTGAATACATACTCTTCTTTGGGAGACGAATTTCAGGCATTCGAACAACGTGTTTCTTAATTAGGATTTATTCACCACTCACTTTATAAAGTAGTTATAGGAATAGCCACAATAATTTTGAATGCTTTTGGGATTTATTAACTGTACTGTGCACTCCATAATAAGTTATAAAATTTAATTATTTCAATGCCAGTTATATTTTATTCTGTTATTTCTGACCTCGAGTAAAAAACTTCAAGCTGTAATAAAATCTATTTTATCAATCATTGGAAATGCACTGCAAAACTGGTTAACTTATATATCATCCACCGGAAAACTACTTTTGTTCATTAAGGTTTTCGGACTGAAAATAATCTTCTTTTGCCGATAGATTTAAACCACCATCATTCGACCGTCACTTTTTTGTTATAGGCGTAGGACTTGCGAGAATCTTTCTTTGCTCTGGTATATCCAACACAGAGGGTAGCTTATTTCTAATTTCGATTATAGCCCTTTAAAAGTCGTCAATAGCAGGATGAATTCTCACTGGATAAGTTGAAGAACTTATGACTGATTAAATCATATATAAACGTGGGGCATTGTTTCTAAACAAAAATTTAGCCAAAACAAGAAAGTGCTATTTTCAAGTCAGTTAACAAACCAAGCATCTATTGTGACCGTTCCTGAGATATTTATTTTCATAACATCTGTCTGTATATTTTCGAAACCCTTCCGAATATCGTCTTTATAAGTGAAGATTGTATTATCCTGGATTGAAAATCGTATGTAGTTTGTGAGGGTTGAGGTATATTTCCATCGCACACATGTCCTAAGGTCACCCAATTGTCTGGACAGTGGGAGAAAACGGAAGCAATCCCATTTAAATTGGAAAAAAATTCTCTCGCTCGTAATATCAAAAGCAGATTTTTTTAAAACAATTTATTTAAATGGTGGGCGTAACAATAAGCATAATCTACATTTTTATATTTTTCTTAGATTTTTACATTTGCACCTCCCTTACGTTCACGCATAGCAACAGTACTCCATTGTATGTCTACGCGAGCAGTTCGTTGTCTGGATATAGCACGAACTTCTGCTACAGCACATAGTAAACTACCACCTTGATGATGGCAGGTTGCCATGGCAACCGTCTATGACAAATACTGGGCTCTTAATGAGGCTCCCCATCGTCTCTGGAATCTACAACACTCTTTGTCTTTGAGCTGAAATGTCTCATGGTCGTTATAAGAGGGCCTTGTTTGGGCCCCGCAGTTTTGGAGATCCACTGATTACTTAAATTATACCTGGTTCTCTGAAGTTGGGATTATCCATTCCCACCCACTAGTTTTTTGACTAGGGAGTTTTATCTCCGAAGGGTGTGACAGGGTTTTGGGTGTTTGGCCCCTAGTCAGGGGCAGTGTTCCACCGAAAAACAAAACTCTTTAGGTGTATAAGCGCTTTGTGTGGTGACGTTAAGTTGGCCACCTGATACAGCTATGACTAGAGTCTCGTAGTTGGATCGTGCTGTCCAAAAGTGGCGTATTCTCTAGGTCAGCGGTTCCCAAAGTGTGCTCCGCGAAACATCTCCAAGTGCTCCGCGGAGAGATTGTAAATAAAAATCAAATAAATGTAACAAGATCTGAAAATGGTTTATTTGTGCGGTCATGAACTGTTTTTAGATAGGTATTGTGTAGAAATAATTTAGTCATGTTTACCCGCCCGCACCTTCTCGGAACCACACAAAACATTTAGAAAATCCCTGAAGTACACAGACTTCACGCGTTGAAACCAGACAGATCGGCTCAATGAGAGCCTCACCTTACTTAAAGATCTGATTGTTAGCTTTGACACTTTTACAGAATTTTCTGGAAAGTCTCTATTGTATATTAAAAACTCTTTGTTTCTTCGCTCCTTC